>CM076583.1:992703455-992769610 GCA_034641835.2 Pinus albicaulis
ATGGAATAGCAAAGCAAATAAAGGATTGAACAACAATTCTGAAATAGAACAGCAAGTCTAAAATGGAACAGCAATTGAATAACTAAGTCCCGCAGGTTGTAACCAAACTTAATCTATTAACTCAAATGCATTCTTTGCAATCAAATAACATTCTTTCACTCTAAAAGCAATTCACACAAATCACACTAATGGAACAGCAATAACTATTAATGAATTATGGAACAGTACTGATAAATCAGAAACGCGCACAACACGAACGTTTAGTATAACAGCTCTGTAACAAAACAGTAAGAACATGCAATTAACTCTTGAAAGGATTAATAACTTGATGCGGAGTCAACACACGATTCTATCTGTAAAAAACCTCAATGATTCAATCTTTAACAAAGCATGTAATATGAACTTATAAAGCATATCAAATTACCAAATAACAATGATAAACAAACCACACAAAAGTCAAGTCGTAATGGTACAGAAGCAAGTGTCCTTCGGGGCCGGGCCCTTAGCCTCCAAGGATACACCGCTTTAAGTTAATCCAGACGCAGAGATGAAATAATCACCAAGCTTTTATTAATGCATCGGTCAAAAATACATTGAACCAGTTCTCAACGAGACTCAATAATCAAAGTTGATGTTTTACAGAAAATTACATAAAAGCGTATCCTATCTATCAAGCTAACAGTGTTGTCCCTTTATATAAAGGTGATGGCGGAGATGTCCAAGTAACATGATAAATAAAGCAGCGATCCCTCAGGATCGAAGATCCTGAGGGATTCGCCAAACTGTTAATTCTTCATCCTTTCCTTTCTTTGGCGCCGAGCTGGTGTCTTCTCCTTCTTTTCCGAGCCGATTTGCTGTAATCTATTTAGCCTTGTTTGCATTCGGTTCTCGTTCAGAGGGACAGCAGTTATCTCGACTTTGTCCTTTCCTTTGGAACGGAAATTCCTCGTTTTCTCCTTTTCCTGTACAGAAAATAACCATTATCAGTGGCTAAGTCTTGCATATCAATTCTCACATGTTTTGTTATGGTTCCTTATTACTTTCCAAATTCATGATACAAAAAGGTTCACAAATTCTATTAAAAAGCCACTGAAATAGTCATCAAAAGCATACCCTCAATCTATACACTCTTTTCAATCAAGGAACATTCTATCATTCTAAAGGCGAATTACACAAATCATATTAATGGAACAACAATAACGATTAATGAATTATGGAACAATACTGATTCAGTAGAAACGCACACAACACAAATGTTAATATAACAGCTCTGTAACATAACAGTAAGGATATGCGATTAACTCTTGAAAGGAATAATAACGCAATGCGAAGTTAACACACAAGTCTAGCTGTAGAAACTTCAATGATTCAAACTTGAACAGAGCATGTAATATGAACTTGTAAAGCATATCAAATAATCAAATAGCAATAATAAACAAACCACACAGAAACGAAGCTGTAATGGTACAGAAGCAAGTGTCCTTCGGGGCCGGGCCCTTAGCCTCCAAGGATACACCGCTTTAGGTTAACGCAGACGCGAAGATGGAATAATCACCAAGATTTCATTAATGCATTGATCAAAAATACATCGAACCAGTTCTCAACAAAGCTTAATAACCAAATCTGATGTTTTACAGAAGATGACATAGAACGTATCTTATCTCGCCATTCTACCCAAACTAACAGTACTTGTCTCTTTTTATAAAAACGATGGCGGAGATGTCCAAGCAACTAGATAAGTAAAGCAGCGATCCCTCAGGATCTTCGATCCTGAGGGATTCGCCAAACTGTTAACTCTTCATCCTGTCTTTGCTATTGCGCTGAGCTGGTGTCCTCTCCTTCTTTCCCGAGCCGATTCACTTTGATCTGTTTCTCTATGTTTGCGTTCGGTTCTCGTCCAGAGAGACAGCAGTTATCTCCACTTTGTTCTTTCCTTTAGAGCGGCAACTCTTCGTTTTCTCCTTTTCCTGTATAGAAAATAACCATTATTAGTGGCTAAGTTATACACATCGATTCTCACATGTTTTGTTATAGTTCCTTATTACTTTCCAAATTCATGATACAAAAGGTTCAAAAATTCTATTAAAAAGTCATTAAAGTAATCATCAAAATCATACCTTTTTAGTACTCCACACACCCCCCTGCTTACCTTGTTTCATGTCCTCATGAAAACATTGTAGTTGACATGTAATGCAATGAGAGAGTATGCTGGAGAAGGAGTCTCATGCGGAGGCCTACAACCATGTTGAGTGATTAAATAATCAAAGAACTGACCTGCTTGCCCCTCAGGCATATCATACAGGGCCTGGTATCCATGTGCAGGATGCCAAATAATTGGAGCGCGAAATCTATACCCTAACCAAGATGACCCCGCTTTCAGAATGCTCTGGCCATAGAGATTCAAACGGTCAGCAGCTAACTCGAAGTTCTCATACTTAAATGGTTCTCTGAGCTGGATGTGTGGATCAGAGATTCGATATCGAAATTTGGCTGCATTAATGGCCAAGTCTTTGATGGAAAATAAATACTCTAAACTCTCTTGAATGAGTGCCTCATGCATAGGCCCTAATGTTACAATGACACCTGGAGTCCTTATGTGGTTTATATGAGCTGTCCATAATTGTACTGGGTTCCTAGGCTCAGCCCTAACTCTTAAATCTAGACCATTTTCTTGACTCTCGAAGGTATCATAGGCTTTCAGCCACTTAATCTGATTAGCCCCGAATGAAATAAATGCTTGGAATTGAATATCACCAATGGAGGGACCAGGGTTCAATTCAGTCTCCTGACTTAGCACAAGGTCGTGTAAATAAAGTTCACACAACAATCTCTGGACTTTCACTCCATAATGTTTACAACAGTCGATAAAATCATTGACATTGTTAATCTGTATAGGGGTGCCTGCCTTAACAGCTTTTATTTGTAATTGTAAATATCGTTCTAATAGAAACAGAGCATAGTTTTTAGCAGGAGCCCTACATGCTAAAACATTATTATATAAAGAACACAAGTCATTCATCTATTTGATAGTAGTATCTAGTTTATAAGTTACCTGTGTGACTTCCTCTTGTTCCTTCATCCATCCTTCAAAAACCTGTCTTTTAGATTGACTGACATCCCTTAGTTGCTGCTGCAACTCTTCATATTTTTCTAGGGGAACCGTTTGCTCTTTAAGTTGCTCCACTTCTTGCTGTGCTTGTTTCACCATCTTGTGCAAGGATTTTGTCTTTGGATCTTTCTTCCATAGATCAGTGGAGTCCGGGAGTTTTACCTGAACCTTCTTGTTATGTTGTTTGGAGTTCAGAACCCTGATTACCCCTGAGGGTGGTGCCTCCGTCTGAATTTGCTTATCCTCCTTTTCTGTCTTAATCGGAACGGTAGTTGGATCCTCAGGGTTTTGGTCAGCAGGCCGTTTGTTGGCCCTCTTTTTCCTCTTTACCTTCTGGTTCTTTTTCAAAATCCTAATTTGTTGTCTGAGCTGGGTTATCGTGTTTAACAATTTAGTTCGTTCCTTCCGCAACTTCTTGATTTCCATTGTTTCATTTGAAGGAACGGCAGTCTGTCGATGGTGGACTGGATCATGACCAGTTGCTAACTCTTCCTCCTGGGGTTCTTCCTCACTGCTCTGCTCCGGCTGTTCTGGGGTATGCACCTCAACTGGTTCTGATTCTTCCTCCTGGGGTTCTTCCTCTAGATTTTCCTCTTGTGACATGGGAACAGATTGTTCCCGTTCAGTATTTTCTTCCTCTTCATCATGAATGGGCATGTTCTCTTCTTGAAGTTGGTCGTGGGGATTCTCTGAACTAGAAGGTTGACCGTATTTACTCATATTGGCTAAGATGGCAGCCAAGTCATCTTCTCTTAGTAGGTCTTGTAATGGGCTATTCTCCTGCTGTCCCATTTCTTCCTCCTGTTCAGTTTCTGCTTCTTTTTCTGTTCCCGAAGGCTCGGGTACTTCTTCTTCGGGTTGCTCATCTTCAATTATTACTGGTTGGCTGGTGCTTCCCTGAAGCTGTTCCAACCTTCCCCTTATTCGAGCCAACTGGGCTGACTTTCTGGGTTTATTTATGCTTCCTCTCATCTGAGCTAACCAAGCTGATTTCCTGGGTTCCTCTGGTTGCTCGGGTGAATCAACGACATGCTTTCGCTTTGCGGATTCTTGGTGTGTCTCTGGTTGTTGTGATGTACTAGCAACATTTTCTCTGCGTTTTGCCGGTTGTTCTGGTGGGTTTATAGAATGTCTACGTTTCGGGAATGGTTCTGTCGATCCCCCTTCAATCAGTGCAATGAGCTCTTCCCAGCTGCTCTGCTGCTGGGTAAGACTATAACTAACAACAAGTCGAATTAACCCGTGGTGACTAACAATTGCCTCTACGTGCTGTGCCCTTTTCATACTTTGTGCAACATCATGCAATAACGAGTTTAAGAGTGCCGGTAAATTCACAGAGCATTTCTGTTTTAGAACAGCTAAAAGTTTAAGGTGTCGTGGTCTTACCACGTCTTTTCTCCCTTCGCAAGTAATGTAGCTCTGTACTATTCTTGCTAGCTCTGTCCAGGGTTCGCCTAGGGTCGCTGGCAGAATTCCCTTCCCTTTGATTGTCAAATGCTGGCCTTCATCCTGGAAGATGTCGATGACCTTCTGTAATCGTTCGTTTTTGAATGTCCATACCGGTCCGGTAGCTGGTAGTCCTGAGACTTCTGAAATTATGGCATCAGTGACCGCTATTCGTTTCCTTCTTACTATGGAGTGGTCATCTTGTAAATTCTGCAAGAACTCCATTGCTACTGTCTCATTACCCTCCTGTAAGCGATTGAAATAGTTCAACCATCCTGCCCTTTCCAGGATTTCTCGGGCAGCAGCAGAGATCGTTAGTTGTTGAGGCTCACTACGAATTGCCTTTCCCCCCATGATTTCGCTGTGATTTCTAAATGGAACAGCAAAAAACGTTTTTGGTTTGAAACACAGAGAGCAAGGTTTCGCGAAAGAAAACACAGAGTATGCAACAGTGTAGCAAAAACAACTTGTGCGAAAAAAATAAAAATAAAAATATGCCATGCCGTGAAACCATGCCAAACCGTCGTAAACTAATTGTTTCGAATGGTGAATCGACACGTAATACAGGGAATGATGAGGTTAACCTCCCCCCCCCGCAGTGTGATAGGCTGTCCCAGCCGGCAAATAAAGGAGCGGCACCCAGTTTGCAATCAAGTCAGAAAGGAACAGCATGTGGATTTATGCCATGTTGAAAAAGGACAATAGATTACCGAAATCGAGGCGGAGGATGGATCGCGTGTTATATAAGAGGCTACTGTGTTATGATTTGAGGCTGATGGATAGGGCATGTATCGTACTTGCCAATCTTAAGCGGTCATGGTCACCTCCGTTGCCATGATTGGTAATGATAAATATTCATGCGGTGTATAAATCGAGAAATAACATATGATTAGTGCCTAGGATATAAAAACAAAAGAGTGTTAATATCTTACCTATTGGTGTAAGCAAGGTGACTTCGATACCATTAACATTACTCTGCTGCCAACATGTGTCCATAACCTTGGCAGAGTTGTTTTTCACCCTCGGAACCATGATCCTGTGTGTATACTTAGGAATGTTATTATGTCAGAATGTAGACCATTATGCTGGCTTGGTGACCAGTTGACCATAATGCCATTCACGAGGAAAGAGCGAAACGTGGGCAGGTCGGCTCGTGATGAGACCTCCTGTTCCAAGGTTTGTTTATTTTGATACACCTTTTGGACCATATCCCTGGTGTGGTGGCCAGAATGGGAACGCCACTTCACTTCCATCCTCATGATCATGGTAGGCTGGCTCTCGATGAGACCCCCTATCCTGCATTTGGCATTTGACATGCTTTTTCTTTTTCATAGAATTCTTTTCCTTATTTATACACAAAGGGTGGTTCAGCACTCCTTAAGAGTAGGAATGGTGGAAGAAGTCTTATTATCTCAATAGGAAGATATAAACTCTTTGCTCTTATTCCCAAGTACTAATAAATTTTTTTTAAGGGAATTAGCATGATAAAGATAACCAATCAGGGCAAAATTAGTAAAACCATGCCAACAAAAGGTAAGAAATAAGTATGTCCTTCCAGTTGTCCTCTTATTGATGCAGAGCCTTATAGATATAGCGATTTATGATTTGCAGATTTTCGGTATGTTGTGTTTTTATATTTCATCGCACAAATACATAGTTGAAGCTTGAAGACTAGAAAGAAGACGGGCAAAAAGCATCCTCAATTTAAATCAGCAAAAGAGATCAAAAGTATGCTAATGGTGTTCCGTTGGAAAAGAGACAACGATGGATAATAGAAAAAGGAAAAAAACTGCAAATGCCGTTCCTTTTGGAAAAAGGAACGGCAATCATACTATCAAACACTCAATATGCCATTCCGTTGAAAAAGGCAAAACAGAAATAAAAGAACGTTGTTTCTTTGAAGGAAAAGGAACAGTGGTAACCAAAAGGAACAACGAGAAACGTAACAATATCGTTTTTTTTTTTTTTTTTTTTTGAAAAAAAGGAACAGCAGAGATCCGAATGCTGTTCCTTTAGAAAAGGAACAGCAGAACAAGCAAAACCAATATGATAAAAAAAAACATACATATGCTATTAGAAGAGCAAAAATCAAACTTTGTGGGAGAAAAAGGAACAGCAAAATGACAAGAATTTATTCAAATCAAATTTATGTACAAGAATCACTCAAAAACAAAAACTTTATGTACAAATTGCAAAAAGAAATAGACCCTTAATGAATTACATGTGAGGAAGATTTCTCTTCCTCTCCTAAGATCTCCAGATCAGTATCTCGGCGTAGCTGCTGGCAGAAGGATTCCCGAGTAAGTGGTTTACGGTAGAGACGGACTCGGTGGCCATTTACCTTGAATGCATATCCAGAACCGTCAATAGTGATTAGAGTAAGAGTTCCATTGTCATGTACCTTCTGGATTTTGTATGGTCCCAACCATCGAGTCTGAAGTTTTCCAGGGAAGTCCTGAAACCGAGAATCGTATAACAGAGCCCAGTCTCCCTCGTGGAAGACTTTGTTCTTAATGAGCGCATCATGCCATTTGGCTCGCTGCTGTTGAATTAATGCTGTATTTTGTAGTGCATAGAGCCGAATTTCGTCTAATTCATTGATCTGCTGTAGTCGATTGAGTTGTGCCTCCGTTAAGTCTAGGCCAACTTCCTGTGCTGTACGCAGTGTTTGGATTTCGAATTCTATGGGGAAAATAGGTTGTTTTCCAAACACTAGTTGATAAGGTGAGTAACCAGTGGTGCTCCTCCATGTGGTTCGATAGGCCCAGAGTGCTTCAGGTAGTCGGGTAGCCCAGTCACGCCTATGTGATGCAATGGTTTTTGTTAGGATTGATTCTATTATCTTATTGCTACTTTCTACCTGCCCATTCGCCTGTGGGTGATATGGAGTAGTGATCTTATGCTTGACATGATAATTGTTAAGTGTTGCAGCTAATTTATGCCCAACAAATTGTGGTCCTCCATCTGTAATTATTTCCCTAGGAAGGCCATAACGAACAAATAAAAGGAACAGGAACTGTATGACAGAGTCCTCTGTGGCTCTTGGTAATGTTTCTGCCTCAACCCATTTGGTGACATATTCTGTTGCCACCAAAATATATGTTTTCTGATTTGATGAAGGGTTGATGGGTCCAACGAAATCCAGAGCCCACCGTTCGAATGGTTCGATGACTAACTGTGGTTTCAGAGGCATTTCATCAGCTTGACTAGGTCGTCCTGCTCGCTGGCAACTGTCACAGGCTTGGACGAACTTCTTTGCATCCTTAAAGATCGTAGGCCAGTAATATCCTGTCTGCAATACTTTATGTCCAGTCCTACGCTCAGCGAAGTGCCCCCCACATGGTCCATCGTGACAGGCTTTCAGGATGTCAAAGATTTCATCCTCTCTAACACATCGCCTGATATGCATGTCTGCTCCTGTGTGAAACAAATAACCTCCAATCCACGAAAATCGAGAACTTTTTTGAATAATCTGCTTACGCTCATTAGGAGTTAAATGTTTTGGTAATTTACCTACTGCAAGGTAGTTGGCAACATCAGCATACCAGGGTGTTTGAACAGCAACAGCAAATAGGTGCTCATCCGGAAATTGATCTTCCACTACTGCTGCATCGCTTGATTTTGGTATTCTTGAAAGAAAATCGGCTACAGGGTTTTCTTTGCCAGGGCGGTCCTTGATTGTGATGTCGAATTCCTGCAATAAGATTAACCATCGAGTTACTCTGGCATTTGTGACAAGCTTATTTGCTAAATATTTTATGGCAGAATGATCTGTATACAAGATAACAGGGTAGCCTGTGATATAATGTCTAAATTTATTGACAGCATGTATTACAGCTAGGAATTCTTTTTCAGTAACAGTGTAATTCAATTCAGCAGGGGATAAATTTTTGCTGATGTAATAAATAACATATGGTTTTTTATCCTCTTCCTGCCCAAGGACTGCACCAATGGCTGTATCTGAGGCATCAGATGATATCTGGAATGGTAGGTCCCAGTTTGGTCCTCGAAGGACTGGGGCTGTGGATACAAGCTTCTTTAGATCCTCGAAAGCACGGTCACATTTGTCTGTCCAAAGAAAATCAACGTTACCAGTCAGTGCGTATAAAGGAGCAGCAATGTGCGAATAATGCTCTATAAATCGTCTATAATAACCTGAAAATCCAAGAAAACTGCGTACCTCTGTTTGAGTAGTAGGAGTGGGAATAAGCAAAAGTATTTGGATTTTGGCCGGGTCTACCTGAATGCCGGCTGCTCAGACATAGTGTCCTAGGATAAGTCCTTCAGTCATCATCAAGAAACATTTTTCATTGCTTAAGCAAAGTCTAGTAACAATGCAGCGTTGTACGACTTTCTCTAGGGTGTCTAGAGCTGGATCAAAGTCATCTCCGTATGGTGTAAAGTCATCCATGTAAACTTCAAGTCCATCATTGATTAAATCTGCAAAAATACTAAGGATAGCCCTCTGAAATGTGGCAGGTGCATTACATAAGCCAAAAGGTAAAACTCGATAGGCAAATGTTCCCCAAGGACAAGTAAAGGTAGTTTTATCCTGGTCTTCAGGGGCAATCTGAATCTGATTGTATCCACTAAAGCCATCCAGGAAAGAAAAGAACTTCTTCCCTGCTAAAGTGTCCAATACTTGATCTATGAAAGGAAGAGGGAAATGATCTTTTTGTGTTGCTTTGTTAAGTTCCCTATAATCCACACAAATTCTCCATTTCCCATTCTTTTTTGGTACTACCACAAGTGGAGAGACCCATTTACTATCAGAAATAGGGTAGATAAAATTCACATCTAAAAGCTTCTGAAGTTCAGTTTTTACGACATCTTTTAGATGGGGATTAAGTCTCCTTTGCGGCTGACGCACAAGTCTGGCATCCTTTTCTATGTAAATGTGGTGTGTACATAACTGGGGATCGATTCCTTTCATATCAGGGTAGTCCCATGCAAATGCTTCTTGATATTTTGTTAACAGATGGATGAGCTTTGTTTCTTGTTCCGGTGTGAGATTAGCATTGATGTTTAAAGTTTTCCCAGGTGCAATTTCCACAGTTTTACTATTTGCAACAGAAGTGACAGGTATTATTTGATCATGAATATCTTTCAGGGGATCTTCTTCTAATTCATTATCAAATGCTGCTTTTATCATGTGACATTGTGTGCGAGGTTCAGTTCGAGTAATGAAATTATTAATGGCATCGTCTTCTGTTTGATCTTTGAAATCGAGTGCCTCTTGTATAGTTAATGGAGATCTGATGTTATCAGTAAGATATGATACAGGGTGCTTATTAGTTTTAATGATTGTGACACTTGGCTGCGCTGGAGGATATAGAACTAAATTTTTGCTATTTGGTCCTCTGGTTATGGTCATATTTCCCTGCCGACAGCCAATGTAGGCATCGGCAGTAGCGAGCCAAGGTCTACCTAAAATTAGCGGGTGTCCATCAAGTCGGTTTTTTGGATTAATTATCAGGAAATCGGTTGGATACTCCCAGGATTCTACAGAGACCATGACATCATGTAGAGTGCCCTCTGGTCTAACCACAGATCGGTCAGCCAATTCTAACAGAGTAGAGGTGGGTTCTACAGATGTAATGCCGAGCTTTTGGCAAGTTGTGGTTGTTAAAATATTAATTGCAGCCCCTAAATCAACTAAGGCATTGGACAGGGTCTGACCATAAATTTGAACAGTTATAATTGGGTTCCCGGGGTCTTCATATTTAAGGGGTGTTTCTCTTCCAGACAATAGGTCAGATAAGGTACCGACTACTTGGACTCTTTGATTATTTGTTATATTCCTCCTTGGTTTCTTTATGCACAATTCTTTTATGGTTTTGGCGTATATGGGAATGTCTTGAATGGCTTGGAGGAATGGAATTTTTATGTACAGATTTTGTAATTCTCCCAGAATGTCAAAGTCAGGATATTGTATGGATCGAGGTATGGCTAATCGTTCTGGGAATGGAGGAGAGGATGTGGTTGCTTGATTATGAGTTTGTTGCTTATTTTCATCCTCTTGTTGTGACTGATGTTCTCTGGGTAACTGATCTTCAATATGAACTGTTTTATCTCCCTCAGTTTCAATTATACGCCCAGATCTTAGCTGAAGGTCATTGCACTCCCTTAAGTCGGGTCCTGCTTCTGGTGATTGTATGATTTGAATGGATTGGACCTGCCCGTTGTTTGGATTGGGATCGGGTTGGGCTGGGAGTTGCGGCCTCAAGTTAGACTGGGGATTTTGTTGTAGAGCTGGCAAAGTAGGTTGAGGGAGCGGAATAGTTCCAGCTGGGTGGTACATCGGTCTTTGCCAGCTTGTCTGCCAGGGTGAATTTTGTGAAGTAGAGGGAGTCCATTGTGAAGGATACGGGCCATTTTGCCAATATGGTGGAGTGTAAGGGAAATTTGGCCAACCAGTTTGGCTTGTTTGATTCAGCCATGGATTTGAAGAAGGAAATGATTGTGGTGACCAGTTTGTAAATGGGGTTTGAGATTGATTTTGCCACATACCATATTGTTGAGCATTATACCGTGGGTTTTGAAAGAGAAAGAGAGGTCAGTCCTAAATACCAAAGTTGTTTTGGCCGCCATGGGCTGCGCCTGTCGATCGAATCACCGATTCTGTTCTTCTTCTCAGCTTCCTTATATACCGCTTTCAATCCAGATGAGGGGCAGCCTCCGTAAGGTGATCTTCGCATGTATAGCTTATGTTTGACACTTTATCCAGAGGGACACCCTTGAAGCCTCTGTTTTTTCAGATCTAGGCGTAAGATTGCCAAATTCTGTTCTGCCTCCAGCTGCTTCTGTTTAGCCTGCACAATATCAAGTTGTGTAGTTAGTGTCCCCATAATATCAGTTTTAAAATTTTCTAATAAATTTCAAATTTCTGCACGTGTTACTCCTTCTGCTGATACTTTGTTATCTCTTGCAAACCGATCATATTCTGTCGGTTTTATTCTTGTGCTGCCTCTCGAACTCCTGATACATAAGTCAAGGATGTCAGTAAAATTCTCTTGATAAATATCCCCTTTGCCCATAATGTTTAATGTTTCAATCCATTTTTCCTTCATGCCCCTCATTAATGCAGTTTTTAACACATTATCAGGTAAAGGTAGCGATGCATAAGGAGATCTTTGTAAATTATACTGAAAACGTTCCACATACTCCTCTAATGTTTCATTTGGTCTGGCTGTCATTTGAAATATTTCGTCTTTTAATTCTCTAGACCTACAATAATCCTGGTATTTCTTTAAGAAAGATTCTTTCATTTGATCCCAATTGTTGATAACCCCGCCACCTAGCCCCATAAACCATCTTAAAGCAGCCCCTTTCAATGTAGAGGGAAATAATTTCAATTTTTGGGGATCGGTGGTGTAATCATACCCCCGACATAACACATCGAATTCAAATAGGAATGCATCCGGATCTTCTGATGTGAGTCCGTGAAATGTGGGGATATGCTGAAGAGGGATAGCTTTCATGGGTGCATTTGCTGCAGAATCCACTATAGGATATTGTAATGGAGAGGTTTGAGTGTTTGGCTGGTTTTGAGCGTTTGGTTGGTTTTGAGCCATGGGATCGAATATATGCCAGTAACCTTCTGGGATATCTAGGAGGGTATTCCTAGGTTGGTTGGGAACGGTTTTGACAGGGATCTTTTTAATAGCGCTTCCTTTATCCGGAATAATGGGAATACCAGTTGTTTGAGGAGATTGAATCTCTTCAACAATGACTTTCGCGGCACTCCCCTTATCTGTGCTATCTAATGGCTGATTTGTTTCAAGAGGAGATTTTGGTTCCTCGGTTTCCCCTGTTTATCCTTCTCCTTCACAAAAGTTGCTAGAGTTCCCTTCCTGCAATAATTCTGGAGTGGAATTTTCAACTTCTTGAAAGTCCTGCTCCTCAGTTTGACTATGCACCTCAGCACAGGCTACATATGGTGATCCTGTGGCCTGAAGGGAACTAGTAGGCGGTTTGGAAGTGTTTTTCTTGAAGCCTACCGATGGCTGAGACTCTGTTTTCTTATAGATTTCGTCTATGAAGGTCGTTCGGCCAAGGGTCACCGGCCCCTTAGCTTTTTCAGGTTTGGATGGAGGTTTGATATTCTTTTCCGGTCTTTTCTGCTTAGTCATGCACTCAAAAAAAATAAACTACCAACTTCTATTCAAACAAGCAAAAACAAATCTGTTAGGAAAGCGGATAATGAGCAGGTCTTTTACATGCTCTGCACGTAGGTTCTTACCTTCCGTTTTTAGGATCCAACTCCTCCCTATCAGGCTTGTACACCACTCTGAAAAAGACAAATGGCTTCACTCTTTCCCCGGAAACGGCGCCAAAATGTAGAGCTATAAAAAGGGTCTCTTTCACCTCTAATTACCTCACATTAATATGTCAACCCGAGAGCGTTTTGTCATTACAAAGAGTGACTCAATCCGAGGCTCATTCGTCAGAGTAATGCTAGTAGTACAGTGCTTAAGAAATACAAGAGTAAACGGATGCTTAATTGAAATCAAATTACTTTAAAGAAATAAATCACACACTCAGAAAACTTAATAACTTATCAGTCAAGGGTTCGGTAATGATAAAACATCCCTTCAGAAACTGATGGAAAAGGAACTAAATCATAGATCACGAGCCTGGGAGCTAGACAGTGACTGCTACTGCTCACTACAGCCTTAGATCATCTCTCACAACAAACCATCAAATGCAGATAAATAGAACAGCAAAGGAAATAAAGGATTAAACCACAATTCTGAAATGGAACAGCAACTCTCAAATGGAACAACAATTGAATACTAAGTCCCGCGGGTTATAATCAAACTCAATCTATACACTCTTTGCAATCAAAGAACATTCTATCACTCTAAAGGCGAATTACACAAATCATATTAATGGAACAGCAATAACGATTAATGAATTATGGAACAATACTGATTCATTAGAAACGCACACAACACAAATGTTAATATAACAGCTCTGTAACATAACAGTAAGGATATGCGATTAACTCTTGAAAGGAATAATAACGCAATGCGGAGTTAACACACAAGTCTAGCTGTAGAAACTTCAATGATTCAAACTTGAACAGAGCATGTAAATATGAACTTGTAAAGCATATCAAATAATCGAATAGCAATAATAAACAAACCACACAGAAACGAAGCTGTAGTGGTACAGAAGCAAGTGTCCTTCGGGGCCGGGCCCTTAGCCTCCAAGGATACACCGCTTTAGGTTAACGCAGACGCGAAGATGGAATAATCACCAGACTTTCATTAATACATTGATCAAAAATACATCGAACCAGTTCTCAACAAAGCTTAATAACCAAATCTGATGTTTTACAGAAGATTACATAAAACGTATCTTATCTCGCCATTCTCCCCCTAAACTAACAGTACTTGTCTCTTTTTATAAAAACGATGGCGGAGATGTCCAAGCAACTAGATAAGTAAAGCAGCGATCCCTCAGGATCTTCGATCCTGAGGGATTCGCCAAACTGTTAACTCTTCATCCTGTCTTTGCTATTGCGCTGAGCTGGTGTCCTCTCCTTCTTTCCTGAGCCGATTCACTTTGATCTGTTTCCCTATGTTTGCGTTCGGTTCTCATCCAGAGAGACAGCAGTTATCTCCACTTTGTTCTTTCCTTTAGAGCGGCAACTCTTCGTTTTCTCCTTTTCCTGTATAGAAAATAACCATTATTAGTGGCTAAGTTATACACATCGATTCTCACATGTTTTGTTATAGTTCCTTATTACTTTCCAAATTCATGATACAAAAGGTTCACAAATTCTATTAAAAATTCATTAAAGTAATCATCAGAACTAGACAAAGTGGAGTCAGAGGGGAGGGAGCAGATCATATCGGCAAATACTAGTGATTTCTTCGACTTAGCAGTAGTAAATTCCAAATTGAACTCTTGGAGGATGATAATCCACTTTGAGTACTTGCCCCCCAACAATTTTTGAGACAATATATATGTCATAGGATTGCAGTCAGAAATCACAGTCACAGTATGCAACATAATGTAATGACAAAATCATTGAACTACTTGAACCGTAGCTAACGCTAACTTCTCGACATGTGCATAGCGCATTTCAGGATTGAGAAGGTTATGAGAGAGGTAGTAAATAACAGGCTCATCACCGTCATCATCTTCTTGCACCAAAACCATGGCAATCGTGCTAAAAGCGACAGCTAAATAGAGGGAAAAATCACGATGATAGTTCGGAGGACGTAATAGAGGAGCATTGACAAGCAACACCTTCAGAGCATCGAAAGACTTATAGACGATCTCATCCCAAAGGAACAGGATGCCCTGCTTTAGTAATTGTGTGAATCCTTTAGCCACTTCGACATATTTAGGTATAAAACGACGCAAAAAATTAGCCTTTCCCTGTAGACTCTGCATCTGATGTAATGAGGATGGAGAGGGGAGATTAATGATAGCCTCAAATTTGAGCAGATCGAGGCGAATCCCGTCTTTGGAAACGATAAACCCCAAGAGTCTACCATAATTGATGCAGAAGACGCACTTATGCGGATTTAACCAGATTTTATAGCGTCGACGGTGAAGAAATATTTGACGAAGATGGTCAGGGTGGTCCTTAGGTTTGGCCGAATGAGATGGAAGATCATCCAGATATGGCTGAACAATGTGCTTAATATCATGAAAAGCATATGTCATCACTCGCTGAAACGTGGCCCCAACATTTTTCATGCCAAAAGGGAGCTTCTTATATGCGAAAGTACCCCAAGGACAGATGAAGGCAGTCTTATGTTGATTGGTCCGGAGAATTTTAATATGGTTATAGCCATAAAAACCATCCATGAGGGAAAAGATCTCACTCCTAGCGCAGTCATCAATAACTTGATCGATAAAGGGAGTAGGATAATTATCCTTAGGACAGGCCTAGTTTATGTCACGATAATCAACACAGACCCGAATGGTACCCTGTTTCTTATGTACAAGGACAATGCTAGACACCCATTTTGCCAAGGGAATCAGATAGATAAAACCATCTTTGATAATTTTTTCAACTTCAACCTTAATGGCGGCAGCCTTTCTAGGGTGCACAGGATGAAGGCGCTGACGAATAGGCTTCGAACCAGGGTAGGTAGGAATCTCATGCATCACTATACTAGGGTCGATGTTGAGCATCTATTCGTAATACCATGTAAAGATGCGCGAAACTCACAGAAAGGGCTAATATAAACCTGAACTTCATCTGAAGAACAGGTGACCCCGATATGGATGTTCTCGACGATTCCCAGTTTCATGGAAATGTTGATAGGCATTGTTTGCGTGATGTTACTCAAGTTACCCTTTGTAAAAACTTCGTGTGTCAAAATAGTCATTTGAAGTAGAGGATAAGGAACCTGAGATGCAAACCTCTCAAGACATGTAGACATGGCCCTGAGACCAGGTATGAACGAGGAACGATGATGACTATCGTCCCACGGAAGATCCTCGAGAGACATAGTTTCCACGATGGCTTCATCGGAGGGAAATATATCTTTCAAGGGATCAAGAGAATCCAAATTGTTGAGCCAAGGGGATTAAGAATAAGCGTCAAGAGACATGCTCAAAGGAGCATGATCAAAAGGTGGAGGCTTTGAAGTCGAAATAAGTTCACAATGGTCAATCTCGATCGGACTTAATGGCATCGAATCTCTGAAAGAATCGATCTGCTTAGGCGAAGGGATGATCCATGGGTCGTCAGACCGAGAGATCATATTAATTTGAACAGTGTTGGGTGGAGGAAGAGGAAAAATACCCATGAGGGCAAGATATTTGAAGAGGCCCACCCCTACGCTCTCGTAGGGAGTAGGAATTTGATCCACATACGGAACGTTGTTCTCGGGAGAAGAAGTGAAGAATGACAATCGATCAACAGTAACAATCTTTCCTTCGTGCAGGAATTTCAAAACACGAAAGAAAGTGGATGGAACACACAGCATGGCGTGAGTCCAACTGCGACTGAGGAGAAGATTGTAATTGAGCTTGGTGTCAACTACTTCAACCTCGAAATTGACTGTCTTCCCTTCTAAAGTAATCGGTAAACTAGCACGAACACCAAGAGATTTAGATTCTCTTCCATCAAATGCTTCAAGGGCATTTGACGATGAATTGAAAGCTAGAGAACCAATGGCTTTCCAGCAAGCAGATGACATGACGCACGTAGACGCACCCTCGTCCACAACCGCCCGATGGATATTCATACCATTAATACCAACTTGTATGATGAGCGCAATTTGGTGTGGGAGCCGTGGGATGAAATTCTCCAAGTCAAAAGCGAGAAGGATAGAATCAGCAGGATCAGCCCCGCTGATTGTAGATAACAAAGCCTTCCGTTGAGACAGAAAACTCTGAAGTACTTCTAATGCAGACATTTCAGATGGCACATGAGCCAGATCCTCAACAATACTGTAATGTTGAGCATCACAGGCGTTGGGATTGTAATAAGACTTACAGAGTACACCTTTGGAAGGTGGTCGTACAATGGGCTCAGTACTGGGCCTTTCAATATGAAGAGGGCCAGAAGCAGGCGGAGGAGGAGGACCATTAGCGATATCTTTCCCTACTGCCTGACGCGATCTAGTATAATTTTTTGACTGAGTAGTGATAGAAACAGATTCAGAACTATTCATCATGAAAACTTGAGAGCCAAATGGGCAGAGAGTTGAGGTTGCTCTACCATATGGGTCTGCTGTGATGGAAAAGGTTATTTGAGAAAAACCGTAGTTCCCTGGGTGCCTTTGAGCAATCTAATTACTTCGACCTGTCTGGTACAGTCCTTGGTGTAGTGCTCTTCGTCACAAATCAAACAAGGGTTCTTACTCTTACTCTGTGAACCATCATCAGCACGAGGTTTAGATGAATCCGGTTTCAGGGTATAGGATTTGGCCTTACATTTACCCTTCTTTTTTCCCTTGGAAGTCTTATCCGCTGGATTGGCCTGAACGACATTGACTTCCGTGGTTTTACCATAATTTGGGGTAGACTGAGAAGCAATATCATTGGAAGGATTAGACTTTTGCTTCCTAGGATTTGAAGGAGAAGACTTCCGAGAAGTATAAGACACGGAACTGATGATACTGTCGAAAGATGGTGTCGTTGGTGCTTTGGAAGTTCCGGGTCAAGGATCATCGGGCAAGATATCATACAACGTGCTAGACTGAGAGTACACTATATCGAGGTACTAGGCATGAACATGGCCTCTTCTTCGGTTACTCATGCCCCCATAGCTATGTCTTTAGCGATTTGATTGACAAACGAGGTAGTGAGCCAATTAGTTAGAAGCTGATCAGGAATATAAAACTCGATCAAGCGACGACGATGCCTCCATTCATGAATATGATTTGAGATATGAGTAGCTTGGTCCCGTTTCAAGGATGTGAGGAGGTGTGTCCCGGTCTCAAAATGAACCGGTAACTGAAAATGTGTAAGGAACACCATGGCTAAAGAGTTGAAATCTTGAAAAATGCCACGAGATAATTAATGTACCACTTTGCAGCGGCACCAGTAAGAGTCCATTGGAAAAGGCGGAGTCAGATGGAACCATCAACCCAAGATTTAGAGGAACACCAAAAGTGGTAGGTCATAACATGCGCTTGGGTGTTTTCTCTGGACTTGCCCTCAAACTTAGGACAATCACCAAGAATCTTAGTTGGAACTAGAGGCCAATACGGGTTATGAAGAATCGGATCGTTCGTTAACTTTGACACATCTGGTAGTTCCAACGTAATGAGAAATGGTAATTGATGATTAAAAGGCATCAGAGGTCTTTGATAAGGACCCGAGTTAGCATTCCACCTAGTCTGGGAGAAATTCTGCCCCCATATGTTTTGTCTGGAAGGATTTTGACCATAGGGGTTATAAGCCTGATAGTTCTTCCCATACTGGGGTTGAGGACCAGGATACTGATTCTAACCATACCATTGAGGTCCTTGTTGAGCAACGTATGGATTCTGTTGTGGAATGTAAACATTGCCTTGAGGTGGATTATACACCATCTGGGATTGATTTTGAGGGTAATAAGTGAAACCTTGTGTTGAGATTGCAACAAGATGAGGAGCTTAGTGGAAAGGAGTCGCCTTCACTAAGTGGGCCCGCAGGGTATTTTTGGCGCAAAGTCTATTTTTAGACTATGTCTATTTTTAGACATATGGATCATGTTCTATGAGTTGCAAGATGCTATTTGTGGATGGTTGGTCAAGTCGGAAGAAATATATGGACTTCTATTTTTCTACATACTGGGCGGGATCTATTTTTAGATTGCCAGTCTAAAAATAGATATGTCGAATATTATTAGCTCTTAATAATACTTGGACTCTAAACATTATCTTATCCTCTTGGAGCACTTCAGTTTGATGCCTGGATGTGGCACATGCAGCTGACAGAAGGAATTACGCTATTCCTAGGGTTTAGTGGAGCTATTGCATGGTTGACTTCAGTTAGAACTCATGTGACAGAGTTTGGTGGAGTTGATGAGACAGTTAATGGAGTTGTGTTCAGTTTAACTTAGTTGAGCTAGTTATATCTAGTCTAACTGATTGATACAATTAGTGAGAGTGGTGTGAATTAATTATTAATTAATTCACTAATTATAAACTCATAAATCAACTAAAGAATACATCAGTTAACTTCAGTGCATGGACAGTTTTAGTGGAGACCAGTGAAGAGGTAGGTGAAAGAGCAAGTGTGACTATCAGTTGTGACTATACTGGTGCATGAGATTTGCACACACATTGATGGAGAAGCCAGTGAGGATTGCACAGTACATACTGGTGGGATTTGAACCTTGATCTCATGATTATCCATATTGGATTGCGCAGTAGAGGCTGGCTAACAGGTGGAGCAGATTGGAGCAAGTGTCTTGTATGATCTGAGCTTGTGTAGTGTGTAACAATTGGAGATAGTGCTGAGAGCCTGTGAGGAGTTTGTACTATGATTGTTACATGATATCTATCATTATAATATACAGATAGTTGGGGGTTTTCAGCTTTAAGCTTTCCCATAAATATTGTGTTTATATGTGTGATTGTTTATGGTTTTAATGTGCGCATGCGATTGTTTTAATTTTGCAAATTGATGATCAATAGTAGAAGAGGTTATGTATTATGCATGAAGCTCAAATAGTGTGTGATCATGATAATATCGGTGAATAATTTAACAGTTATTCAAATTCTACATGGTATCAGAGCATTATTGATCATAGGAGCATTTTCAAAACATTGAAGCAGTTGAGTTTTGTGCTGGTGGAATTCGAATTTGCAGCAGTGTTTTCTTGGTGTCGAAGTTGAGATGTCTTTCAACGGATTGCGATTGGAGTATGCCCTCGAGGGCAGCTCGAATTATATTGCATGGAAGGATAGGATGGAAGTGGTGTTAGATGACAATGGGTTGAAGGAGTTCATAGATGCTGAAGTCCCAAAGCCTACTTCTAACGATGCTTTCGTAATTGAGGCTTGGCAAAAGAAGACAGCAAAGTGTCAAAGGATTCTGTTGGAGGGCGTGAAGGATCACATAGTGTCTAGCCTACATGGTAAGGCTTCTCCATTCTTGATGTGGAAAGCATTAACAGATTTATTCCAAAGCAAGAGCGACCAGAGGAAGTTGGCGCTCAAGGATAAACTCAGAAACATAAAGATGGAGAAAGGCGACAGTATGCCCAAGTACCTCCACGAAGTTCAACAGTGGGGATGAGCTGGGAAGTGTGGGGGTGACTGTTGATGATGAGGACTTGGCTTGGCTCTCCTTGGGCTTCCGAAGAGTTGGCATTCCTATCAGGACTCTATCAATGGTCGGGAGAAATTGCCAGGATGGGAGCGACTTTGGTCGGATCTTGTGCAAGAGGAGATAAGGCAGAGTACCAGGGACGGATCGTCATCAAAGAACTTTGATGAAGAGAATTGCACTTTGGCTGCCAGATAAAAGAAGGAGAAGAGCAAGAAAGCTTCTCATTCCGGTGCGAAAGGAAAGAAGCAGGACATGTCCAAGGTGAAGTGCTTTCACTGTCACCAACACGGACATTATGCCACAAATTGTTCGCAGAAGAAGAAAAAAAAGAAGGCTGCTGGATCTGTAGCTGGAGAGGCCTTAGCCTCACAGTTTGAGCTGGATTTTTCACTGATCGCATGCTTGGTCTCAAGTGTGGTGGGATCAGTATGGTTTCTGGACAGTGGTGTGTCTTTTCACATGACAGGAGATCGAGATTTGTTTACTGATCTGGATGAGAAAGATCTTGGAGTGCACTTCGAGATGGGCGATGATGGTAGATACAGTGTGACAGGTATCAGTACCATTTCCTTTGAGAGGGAGTCTGGTAAACCCTTTGTATTGAATGAAGTGATGCATGTTCCAAGATTGAAGAAGAATCTTATCTCTGTGGCGATGTTAGAAGACAAGGGATATGATGTTGTCTTTAGCGAAGGAAAGGCTTTCCTGCATAGTAAGGCAACTGGTGAGACCCGGAGGATAGGGGTTCGAGTTAAGAACCTTTATCAATTGTAGGTAGATGGCTGTGAAGCAATGGCAGGCAAGGCAGAAGGAGTGGTGAGCTGGGATGATGGTGAGTTGTGGCACCGGAGATTGGGCCACCTTCACCATGGAGCTTTGAAGATACTGCAGCAGATTTCTACTGGGCTTCCTAAAGGCACTCTTGCGCAGTCAGATTAGTGCAAGGGGTGTACCTTGGGAAAATTTGTGAAAGCCACCTTTCACGAGAAGGATAGTCGCGCCACGACGATCCTTGAGAGAATTCACACAGACGTGTGTGGAACTTTCTCAGCAGCTTCGACAGAAAAGCACAGGTATTATGTGATATTTGTTGATGATTTTTCTCGTAAGTGTTGGATTTTCTTCATGCAGAAGAAGAGCGAGACATACTCAAAATTCTGTGAGTTCAAGGCACTGGTTTAGAAAGAATCGGGGAAGCAGGTGAAGGCTATTAGGAGCGACAATGGTGGTGAATTCATCTCTGGCGAATTCAAGGACTTTTGCAGTGCAGAAGGAATTTGAAGAGAGCTCATAGCACCTCATAACCCACAACAAAACGGGGTTGCTGAGCGGAAGAATAGAACGATCGTGGGTGTTGCACGGGTGATATTGCATGATCAGGGCCTACCCATTCACTTGTGGGCGGAGGCATGCAATACTGCAGTATATGTGCAGAACCGTTGTCCTCACAGGATACTTGGCATGAGTACACCCGAGGAGGCGTTTTCTGGTAAGAAGCCTGATAATTCCCATTTGAGGATTTTTGGTTCACCTGTTTACATTCATGTGATGAAGGATGCCAGGAAGAAGCTGGAGCCGACTGCAGAGGTTGGGATATTTGTGGGGTACACTAATACGCCCCACAACTATCGTGTGTATTTGCCAGATAATCGCAATACTGTTGTGCGACGGGATATCAAATTTCATGAGGAGAAAGCCATGAAGTTTTTGCTTGAGAGGGAGCCACACTTGCATGCACATGAGGAGCTATTAGTTCCTAAGGATTAGTCTCAGGATGTGGATTAGCCACAAGATGATGTTCATGGAGTGGAAGAGACCACTAAGGCAGCGCCAACCATCAGAGGGCGGAAGCGCACTACAGAAGCTGAGCGACTGGCTCAAGATGCAGAGAAGGTTGTAGGAGCACCTACATCACGAAGCATGACAGTGATCCCTGGCCATTATCTGGATCATGGCTCTTATGAGCAAGTGTATCGTGATGGAGCCATCCTCTTTCGAGGAAGCTGTGGAGGACCCTGCATGGGTAGATGCCATGGTGGAAGAGTATGATTCGATTGTCAGAAACAGTGCATGGGAGATTGTCCCGAGGCCGGAAGGGAAATCGGTGGTGGGTTCGAGATGGATCTACAAAGTGAAGCAAGCAGCTGACGGGAGTGTGGAGAAGTACAAGGCAAGATTTTTTTGCCCGAGGCTTCTCACAGATCGAGGGGATAGACTATGAGGAAACCTTTGCACCTGTCACAAGGTATTCTTCCATACGGGCGATTCTTGCTCTCTCAACGCAGATGGGGTGGAACATTCATCAGATGGATGTGAAGACTGCGTTTCTCAACAAAGTCATTGAGGAGGAGGTGTACATAGAGAAGCCAGAAGGTTTCGAGATCTTCATCAGCGAGTTGCATGTGTGTAGGCTCAAAATAGCGCTGTATGGGTTGAAACAAGCACCTCGTGCTTAGTACACATGGATAGACATTTATTTCATCGGACTTGAATTCTCAAAGAGTGAGGCGGATCTGAACCTATACCAGATTATGGTGGAGGGTAAGTTGCTGATTATTGTACTTTATGTAGATGATTTGATTTTGACGGGTGATGAACTGTTGATACACTCATGCAAGGCTGATCTTGCAAAGGAGTTTGAGATGAAGGACTTGGGCCTCCTTCATTATTTCTGGGATTGGAAATTTAGCATTGTGATGGTGGGCTTTGTTTGTTTCTCGGGGTAAAGTATGCGGGAGATATTGGAGAAGTTCAACATGCATGGCTGCAAGCCTGTTGATACTCCTCTTCCTGGTGGATGGAGGAAGGAGGATGCTACTTCAGCGGAGGTAGTGGATGCCACTGTTTATCGACAGTTGGTGGGGTCGCTTATGTATCTGGTCAATACACGACCCGATATATGCTATGCAGTTAACCAGCTTTCACAAGCTATGGTTAAGCCTACCAAGCTCTTCTGGAAGGCGGGCAAGCATGTATTGCGTTATCTCAGAGGCACATCGGGATATGGATTGTGGTACAGATAGTCGGATGAGGTGAAGCTGTGTGGCTTCACAGATGCAGATTGGGTAGGGAGTCCAACGGACAGAAAGAGCACATCTGGAGGGATTTTCAGTATCGGGTCGACAACAGTTTCTTGGTACAACAGGAAGCAGAGATCCGTGGCACTCAGTTTAGCAGAGGCCAAGTATATGATAGTGAGTTTGGCTGCATGTGAGGCTATATGGATGAGGAAGATCCTGGTCGGGTTTTTCAGTTCACACTTAGAGCCTACTATGATTTATTGTGATAATCAGAGTTGCATCAAACTCTCGGTTAATCTAGTATTTCATGATAGATCTAAACACATTGACATCCGGTATCATTATATCAGAGATTGTGTGCAGCGGAGAATCATGTTACTTTCATACATTCCTACGGAGGATCAGGATGCTGATATCTTGACGAAGGCGCTAACCAGGAGCAAATTCGAATACCGCAGAGGCAGGATAGGGGTTTCAGATAATCCTTATCTTGTTGAGAGGGAGTGTTGAGGTTGCAACAAGATGAGGAGCTTAGTGGAAAGGAGTCGCCTTCACTAAGTGGGACCGCAGGGTATTTTTGGCGCAAAGTCTATTTTTAGACTATGTATATTTTAGACATATAGATCATGTTCTATGAGTTGCAGGATGCTATTTGTGGATGGTTGGTCAAGTCGAAAGAAATAGATGGACTTTTATTTTTAGACATACTGGGCAGAATCTATTTTTAGATTGCCAGTCTAAAAATAGATATGTCGAATATTATTAGCTCTTAATAATATTTGGACTCTAAACATTATCTTATCCTCTTGGAGCACTCCAGTTTGATGCCTGGATGTGGCACATGCAGCTGAAAAAAAGAATTATGCTATTCCTAGGGTTTAGTGGAGATATTGCATGGTTGACTTCAGTTAGAACTCATGTGACAGAGTTTGGTGGAGTTGATGAGACAGTTAATGGAGTTGTGTTCAGTTTAACTTAGTTGAGCTAGTTGTATTTAGTCTAACTTATTGATACAATTAGTGAGAGTGGTGTGAATTAATTATTAATTAATTCACTAATTATTAACTCATAAATTAACTAAAGAATACATCAATTAACTTCAGTGCATGGACAGTTTCAGTGGAGAACAGTGAAGAGGTAGGTGAAAGAGCAAGTGTGACTATTAGTTGTGACTATACTGGTGCATGAGATTTGCACACACATTG
Source organism: Pinus albicaulis (assembly GCA_034641835.2). Taxonomy (NCBI): domain Eukaryota; kingdom Viridiplantae; phylum Streptophyta; class Pinopsida; order Pinales; family Pinaceae; genus Pinus; species Pinus albicaulis. Next base: position 992,727,974 of record CM076583.1, read on the forward strand.
ATGGAGAAGCCAATGAGGATTGCACAGTACATACTGCTAGGATTTGAACCTTGATCTCATCATTATCCATATTGGATTGCGCAGTAGAGGTTGGCTAACAGGTGGAGCAGATTGGAGCAAGTGTCTTGTATGATCTGAGCTTCTGTAGTGTGTAACAATTGGAGATAGTGCTGAGAGCTTGTGAGGAGTTTGTACTATGATTGTTACATGATCTTTATCATTATAATATACAGATAGTTGGGGGTTTTCATCTTTAAGCTTTCCCATAAATACTGTGTTTATATGTGTGATTGTTTATGGTTTTAATGTGCGCATGCGATTATTTTAATTCCGCAAATTGATGATCAATAGTAGAAGAGGTTATGTATTATGCATGAAGCTCAAATAGTGTGTGATCAGGATAATCTCGGTGAATAATTTAACAGTTATTCAAATTTATACACCTTGGGGCACACTATATACCGCCTAATATTGACCTTGAGGAGGGTAAGTAACACCTTGAGGTTGAGCAGGTGGACCTTGCTGAGCAGGTTGAAGAGGTTGAACCGGCTGTTGGGCTGGTTGAACAGGTTGTATCGGCTGCTGAGCGGGCTGAGTAGTTTGAATTAGTTTATGAGGCTGGGCAGGTTGGCTTGGATACTGAGGGCCACCAAGTTGCCCTCGTGGAAGGGGCTGGCTCAATGGTTGAGATGGACCAGGTTGTCCCTGATAACCAGGTTGACCTGGAGCAGGACTGTAGGGTTGTCCTTGTTACACAAACTTCTGGCCTTGTTGAATGTAAGGCTGCTGCTATTGCATAAGAGGTTGTCCCTTTGGTGGATACATTTGCCCCCCTCGGAACATAAGATGTTCCTGGTTGATACTAATATTGAGGTTGACTGGAAGGACCGCAAGGTTGCTGGACTGAAACTTGACCCTATAAGGGTGGTCCTTGTGGACCATAAGGTTGTCCCTACTGGGTCAAAGGTTGTCCGTGAAAGGATTGTCCTTGTATACCTGAGGGTTGTCCTTGTATCACTGGCCCTCGATGAGGGACGATCCGATAGGGATCAATCGGAGGCAGATAAACAGCCTGATTTGGATCGGTAGGAGGCAAATAGACGGGGTTACCGTAGACATCATAGTGATGTGGAGGATTAACAGGAGCTTGGGGCTGCTGAGAACCCTGAGAGTTTTGTTGTTTAACAACCAACAGATACTCTTCAAAAGTAAGGCCACCAGGAATATCAGAGGAAGTCGTAGCCACACAAGAATCAGGCGTGGCCTCTACAACGCAAGGTTGTGATTTGCCCAGGCCAAGATTGAAAAACCACATGGGATTAAGAAAGATAGACCTACGAGTGTGGAAAGATCCTGACGATTGATGTGTAACAAATGGTGTAGATAAATCCACACAAATGGTAGGTTGGACCGGGACAAATGTAACAGCGACTGACGAGCTAGGTGTCGAAGGCGACAATCCTAATGAAGGAAGGATTGAACTCCTGGGAGGAGTCGATGTACTGGATTGTGCTATGGACGCAACACCAGAAATAATCTGACTCAAAGTCTGATAACCAGGTGGAAGTGACACCGATGGAGGAGAAGATTGATTAGAAACACGCAGGAGATCTTCTGGGAAAATATGATATTCCCCTGTAGAAACAGGCATTTCTTCACTGCCAACAGGACTTGAAGAATCCATGTCTGACAAAGTCGTAAGATCTTCGAAAAGACGACGATGACTAGGAGGTATAGCAACAACTATAAAAGGTGATCCCCATGTAAGAGGAGGGAATTCTTCCTCACTCCCAAAACCAAACCAAGCACCTTGAGGAGGCTAATTAAACTCAACCGAGTCTTCAAGAGGAGATCGGGTAGCGAGAGGTTGAACACTCGAGAGAATAGGCTGCGCGAGCTCGGCAGACCTAGTGGACTGAGGGGTTTCGAAAGAAACATCAGGAAAAGAACTACCACTAGGAGGCAGTGAAGAAGACGATGAAACTGGTGGTTCCACCACTATGACAATATTTCAACACAGGAAGGAAATTGAGATAGCCAATTCAAGGCTTCAAGATCAAACTCTAAGGAATTACAAAAACAAGCCAAGTAAAGAACTTTTAACGAGCATGTGATCGTGGGTAATTAATTTTACGACACTGGAAAAAAACTTTTTTGTTTCATGTTTTAAGAGTCGAGAAACAGACAAAAGATGACTCTAGTCACTTTCAATTTTAAACGAGTGTGAAAGGACAAGTGCTTGATGATCTCTTCTCTTTTTAGGGAGTCACGAAAAGATCGAAATGACTACTCAAGTAATCTAAGAAAGAGGGTGTACCAAGTTTCCGTGAACTTCCATATACACCTTGGTGATCAAATGGAAGAGAAATGACCAAGGACTTAACGTACATGCAGGTAGTCTCCCCGAATGCTGTGTTCAGTGTATCATAGTTACAGGGCGGCAGACTTGACTTCCTATGGATAAAGGATTTGAACCTATGAGGGTCTCCCTTTATATACTCGACTTTACGGGGAGCACAAGTCCATACTAGTGATGTCTAAAGCCAAGTGGCGAACGACAACTACTAGGTTTAATGACATAGGAACACGTCACTATCCTAGACCTCTAAAAATGTTTGTGTTAGGTTCCAAAGCTTCCTCAAGTTAATTGAATAAATTTTACTATTGATCTTGAATTAATGTTTCAGTTTCAATGCCCTACCGAATTTGATCTCAAATTTCTTAAATGCAAGCTATATGCAGTAGACCGCCATTTTCCGTTCGATGAATGCTAACTAAGAGAAGGATAGAGATATTTCAGAAAGCAGCAAACAATGAAAACATACGAATAAGTCCTCTAATGCATCTGATACAATCAAAACGAAAAATGAAAAACTCTTTCCTAGTTCATCAAGCACTAGTTATGCAAAATAAATTTTCATTTTCGATACAAACGAAAGAATGCAAATTTTTATTTTGTTTTTTGAATGAATGAAGCACACAATGCACTAATTACAAAAAATCAAATGAAACACTAGTTTAGAGCACTATGAATGTAGAGATCTCAAAACGAACTATTAAAAATCAACACAGACATAAAAACGTACTCAAACCAATGATGCACTCTTTCAATCAAAGTGAAACCTTTGAAAATGACCCAAACGATCAATGTGACCTATGCTCGAAGCAAAGATATGGAGAGTCAAACAAACAAAAAAGTAATCGTTCAACAAACCAAAAACTCAAAGGATCAAGAAAGACTAATATAGCTGATTATGGAATCGAACTGACCAAATCCAAAAATACTCGAACTTCAATCAAAAGGCTCAGTGAGCGAAAGACACCTAGAAACCCTAGGGCTGTGAACTGCACAGATGAGAGAATAGACAAATAGCTGAGAAGAGCAAGCCTAAAGTAGTCAAAATAACTACAAAAAGACCAATTGAAAGTCAAGAAACAAGCTAAAGCCAAGCACAACTGACCAAAAACTAAGAAAAAGGGTCAAACCAAATCCTACAGGATTTAGCATGACTATGAGGCGGTAATCCACGCCAAACAGGGGTTGGCACTACTGCAACAAAAGAAACGTGCGCCAGCTGGCGCGACTATTCAAGGAAAACTCGCACCAAGCCGGATAACTATGGGAGGAGGGAAGAACCAGTGCGCATAGGTCAACCTTGACAGTCTGGAACTGAACAGGAGGATTCCAGACAATCAAACAAGCCAAAAAAGACAGACAAGCCAGCAAATGACCGAAGTTGACTTGACAAGGAAAATTCTTGATGGAAAACGAAACGAAAAACTCACACTGATCCCCAGCGGAGTCACCAATTTGTTGGGAAGGTAAATCCTCTCTGCGGATAAAGACAATCCCTCTAGCCCTAGAGTGGGTATAGCAACAAAGGGACAAGCTAAAGTGTAGGTTCCTACTTAATGAATGAAAAGGAAAGGGTAGATTGACCTACCTGGAGTCCAACATTGTTGTCGCTATAGTGGTGGTGGCCTCTTGACCTCTTTCTCGACGGGTCACAATCCTTCTGCAACAGTGCTCGGATACCTACACGAAGATCAACAAACAAGAGCAGCATACAAGACAATGATTTCATTCATAATCAACTAACTAGTGAAGGAAGGTTAAGCATATTGTATCAAATAAAACACATCAACACAAGATGGGAACCAAACATTAGTCATGTAAATATATAAATAGAAGAAACAGTTACAACCAGAGCCTTAATGTCGCAGCCTCCTCCAGCGGGGTTCAGTTGAAGCGCGTCTCGAAGGACCATCGGGGAATTTGAACGAGGTGAGGACACAAGCTTAAGCTCACTCGACAAAGGTCTCTTTCCGTTCTATCTTTCTAGCGAAATGTTTAGGAATTATCTTTAGCCTTTCAACTATAATATGTTTAGCTAGTGTATCAATGGGAGATAGCTTTATTTATAGAGGGATAGGAGGTTGGGATCCCTACAATGATGAAAGGGAGGCCTTATCCCTTGGGAGGTTTCCGCAATAGGTGGAAACAAGAGGCCAAAGGAGGGAGGCCGTGGTTATTCAGTCGAACCACTCCATATGACTCACCCACAAAGTTGTTAGAATAGAAATTTCGCCTCTATATTTAAAAAACATTCCATAAACAGGTTGGCGCGGGTATCTCACTGGGACATAGTGCCAATGTACGTGGGCCTCAGTGTTAATCTTCCTCATTGGCACGAGGGCATAATAGTCTACTAGCGCCAAGGCAAAAAACATGTGTTTCTGATGGTCTGTTTAAGAAATTTTCAACAGAAGGAATGTTGTCCTCGTGGCAAGGGATGCAATGATGGTCTTTGCAAGGCATGACACTTCTTATTAGTCACAAAAATGATCCTCCAATGTGCAGGATGGGGATTGCAGGGACAGTGGCAAAATGTTGTGTAACAAACTCCATTGTCCATTTGTCCGGCCCCAGACATTTGTATTTTGAAAAAGATTTGAGAACCTTGTGTAATTCATACACGTCAATAGGCATGTCTAAAATTTTAGTATGTGCTCGATCAAACATAATGGGGTAGCCATCACAACTCCAAATATGATCCTCAATTTGGACACCTTCATTGGAATTGTAGAAATTTTGAAAGAAAATATGTGCCTCCTGTTGTATTTCAGCGGTATTGTACACCTTATTATTACTAGTGTCCTGAATATGCCAAATGGTATTTATATTCCTATAGTGATTTACACACCTATGAAAACAATTTGTATTCCTTTCCCCTTGATCCGGATTTATGCAGGAACGCAACAGAATAAACACATAACCATAAATACAGAGATGCAGAGGAAATAATACTTCATTTCATTAATATCAAAGAACTGAAATTTGCTTACAGACAGAATGGAAATAAAACTAGCTAGGGTGCTGGTAGCTATCTTTGAGAAGAGATGTGATGGATATAGGCCTCTGAACTGAGTTACAATGAGGCTCAAGGGCCTATTTATTATTGAGAAACAATGGCGGACTCTAAACATCCAAAAACCTAACACTAGGAGATGAAGTGCCAAAACTATGGGCCCCGTTTGGGTAAATTGGTGTTTCAACTTCCCAGGGACGTAACTTTGGCATACTATCTCCGTTTGACGCACATGATACATCATTAGAAATATCTATCCGAGGACTACAACTTTCACCACAAATATCCATTTTGGAACGGAATGTTATTCGCTAGGGGTGCGATGCCCAAAAAACGTCGTTTAGGGCCCCAAAACGGCTCCAGAAGTTCAAGACCCAAAAAACTGCTAAAAATAGTAAGTTGTGCCGAAACTGAAAAACCGAAAGAGGCAATGGTGGGGCCCTAAGTGGAATAGGCAGGTGGCCACCAATATCCACCTGGATCACCCCCTCTTTGAGCCACAAAGCCCTGCTCTTCAGTCGCCAGGTGACTTCCTAAATGTGTAAAATCCAATATTTTTTCTCCTCCAACTTCTTCAATTTTTTAGTGAGAGACATGGATGGTTGTCTGCGATCCAATAATTTCCCTAGACATTCAAATTCCTCCATAATGTGTTGTATTTCAATATACAGGTCATTCTTCTTATGCATCTCCCATATTTGTACCTTTGTTTTCAGAGTCTGGATATTAGAATGGACAATGTCCATGGAAGATGTATTCAACTCCAAATGCGTTGAGCCCCATGTCTCACAAACCAAAGTATTAAAATCAACATCCTCAATGCAAATTCTATTGAATTTAATTGGTATGACCAGTCTGAAGGCTCTGGTCTCCACTGTAGGGTAATAGGTAGATGATCAGGGAGGAAGATCTTCAAGACTCTAGATTGAATAAAACCCATTAGAGCATAAAGGTTTTCATGTACCCTAAACTTGTCCAAACATTTACTAATATGTTTTCCCCCCAGTTTACCATTATGCCAAGTGGTGGAAATAAGGGAGGGCTTGATATCCATAAGGCTTTTTTTTCATAAAATAATATTTGAAGTTTGTTCGCCATTGGGTCCAATTTACTGTGAACACCCCACACCTCACACGATAATAGGGTGGCGTTGATATCACCCTCCACAATAACTTATCCCAGTTTCATAATGTCTCTAGCTTCGATTCAATCCCAAAACGTAGCCTGGTATATATATATATATACTATTGAAAAAATCATGGGTTGTCAAAACTTGGAGATAATAAATTGAGTATTTGACAACATTTTTTTTAGGTAATTTAACCGAGTCAAAGTGTTTAATAAGATAGGGCAATACATTACAACATCTCTTCTATATCTCGTTGGAAAACGCCTCTTGCCACAACAATATATTAATCAACATATATATATAACCACAGTAGATCGATCTTAACTCTCGATCTTCCAAGTGCCAAGAGGGATCAAATCTCCTAAGGTGAAAATATCTTTTAGAATGAAAAGAGATTTGATCCTTGTGAGTGCTTGGTAGATCTCGAGCTGAGATTAATCTAGGCTAGTAATTAAATATATTCAATAAAAAAAATGTTGCTATGTATTGCAAGTGAATTTGTTCAATAAGAAAAAAAAATTATGCATTGTAATTGGATACATTTATAGTTATGTGTTTTTTGTTCATATGGTTCATTAGTAAGGCAGTTTGATTCCATGTGGCACTTGAATGATCCAGATTTAATACGCACATAGTTCATTGATAAGGTAGTATGTTTGTATGCACGCACATATAATTTGATCTCATGTAACAGTGAAATGGTCCAACCATACCTTTCATTATGAAACTTATATGAGAGGAAAGTAACGAATAAATATGACCACAAAAGACACACTATGGTTCATTAACCTTTCCACTTATCATTTATTGTGACATGTGGCCATTAGCAAGTTGCATTTAAAATTTATAATTATATTAGTAAATGTGAAAATATAACTTCGATTTTGTAACACCCCTTACATAGCCCTGCTTTTTTGTAAATATGAAATGGTGATTGTATAATGCCAACGTGGCAACCATGGTTGCCTAAGACATTGCGTAATTATAAAATAAATAAAAATATTAAATTTTAATTGGTTGGATTGAGGAGAGAGACACACATATCCAACCTATATCCATCTTCAAGTGCGAAGAGGGATCAAATCTCTTTTCCCTCTCGACGTTTGGTAGATCTGAAGTGGAGATGGATCTAAGATTTTATTTATTTGCATTTAAAGTTATTTGCAAATATATTAAAGGGAATTTTCATAGTGCATAGTTAATCTGTATTTCTTTGTAAAGTATTATGATATTATCAAGCAATAGATTAAAATAGTGATATACGATCAAATTAAACAAGTAGTTAAACATTACAATATATGTTGACTAATATACTATTGTGTTGAGAGACGCTCTCTAGTCCATTATGGAAGAGTATCAGCTTGAGACACTCATCAATGATCTTCGATATAAGTTTATATGTGATATTACATAGAGAGATAGGTCGGAAGTCCATAAAGGAGTCTGGTTCAGAAGTGTTAGGAATAAGGGTGATGGATGATGAGTTTATGGTCTCAGATATGTAGCCATGTTTCCTGGATGTCTCGATCATCATTAATAAATCTTTGCTCACTAGTTCATAGAAATGAAGGAAGAACTCCATTCTCCACTCGTCTGGCCCTAGACATTTGTCTTTTGCAAAAGATTTGATAACCTTGTGTAATTCATCCAATTCAATAGGCGTGTGTAAGATATTATTATATGCTCGAACAAACATAATGGGGTAGCCATCAAAACCCTAAATATGATCCTCAATCTGGACACCTTCTTTGGCCTTGTAGAAATTTTCAAAGAAAATATGTGCCTCCTATTATATGTCAGTGGTATTGTACGCCTTATTATTGCTAGTGTCACGAATATGCCAAATGGTATTTATATTCCTATGGTGATTTACATACATAAGAAAACAATTTATATTCCCATCCCCCTTTTTTTAGCCACAAAGCCCTGCTCTTTAGTTGCCAGGTGACTTCCTGAATGTGTAAAATCTAACGTTTTTTCTCCTCCCACTTCTTCAAATTTTCAGTGAGAGATATGGATGGTTGTTCGCGATCCAATAATTTCCCCAGACGTTCAGTTTCCTCCATAATGTGTTGTATTTCAATATACAAGGCATTCTTCTTATGCATCTCCCATATTTGTACTTTTGTTTTTAGAGTCTAGAGCTTAGAATGGACAATGTCCATGGGAGATGTATTCAAATCCAAATGAGCTGAGCCCCATGTGTCACGAACCAAAGTACTAAAATCAACATCCTCGATCCAAATTCTATTGAATTTAATTGGTATGACTAGTATAAAGGCTCTGGTATCCACTGTAGGGTAATAGGTAAATGATCAGAGAGGAAGATCTTCAAGACTTTAGATTGAATAAAACCCATTCGAGCACAGATTTTTTCATGTACTAGAAACTTATCCAAACGTTTACTAATATGTTGTTCCCCTGGTCTACCATTATGCTAGGTGGGGGAAATACGGGAGGGCTTGATATCCATAAGGTTTTTTCATAAGATAATCTTTGAAGTTTGTCCGCCATTGGGTCAAATTTAATGCAAACACCCCACGCCTCACACGATAATAGGTTGGCATTGAAGTCGCCCGCAATAATAAGTGATCCCAGTTTCATAATGTCGCTAGCTTCTAGTCGATCCCAAAATGTAGCCTGATGCACGATATATATATATATATATATATCAAACTTGGAAAGGGATCAAATTTTCAAATCTATTTTCCCTCTCAATAATTGGTAAATCAGAAGTGGAAATGGACATAAAGTTATTTACAAATAAGGTAAAGGGAATTTTCATAGTATATAGTTAATATGTATTTCCTCATAAAATATTATGAACTTATTAAGGAATACATTAACATACATATATACAGTCAAATTAAAAAGGTTAGTTAAACATTGTGATTTAAGGTTATTATATATTGTTGTGGCGAGAGGCGCTTTCCAGGCAGATATGAAAGAGATGTTGTAATGCATTGTCCTATCTTATTAAACACTTTGACTCGGTTAAATTACCTAAAAAGAAATTTGAGGTAAAATATTCAATTTATTATCTCCAAGTTTTGATTATATATATATATAATCAAAACTTGGCGCTTGGCAGATCGAGAGTTAAGATTGATCTAGTCTGGTTATATGTATATATATATATATATATATATATATATATATATACATATAACCAGACTAGATCAATCTTAACTCTCGATCTGCCAAGCGCCAAGAGGGATCAAATCTCTTAATGTGCAAATCTCTTTTAGAGTGAAAAGAGATTTGATCCTTGTGAGTGCTTGGTAGATCTCAAGTTGAGATTAATCTAGGTTAGTAATTAAATATATTCAATAAAAAAATGTTATGTATTGTAAGTGAATTTATTCAATAATAAAGTTATTTGTTTTTTGCTCATATGGTTCATTGGTAAGGTAGTTTGATTCCATGTGGCACTTGAATGATCTAGATTTAATACGCACATAGTTAATTGATAAGGTACTATGTTCCTATGCACACACATATAATTTGATCTCAAGTGCGAGTGAAATGGTCCAACCATGCCTTTCATTATGAAACTTATACGAGAGGAAAATAACGAATAAATAAGACCACAAAAAACACACTATGGTTCATTAACCTTTCCACTTATCATTTATTGTGACATGTGGCCATTAGCAAGTTGCATATAAAATTTATAATCATATTAGTAAATGTGAAAATATAACATTGATTTTGTAATACCCCTTACATACCCCTATTTTTTTTGTAAATATTAAATGTTGATTATTTAATGCCAATGTGGAACTCATGGTTACCTAAGACATTGTGTAATTATAAAATAAATATTAATATTAAATTTTAATCGGTTGGATTGAGGAGAGGGACACATATATCCAGGCTATATCCATATTCAGGTGCGAAGAGGAATCAAATCTCTTTTCCCTCTCGATGCTTGGTAGATCTGAAATGGAGATGGATCTAGGATTGTATTTATCTGCATTTAAAGTTATTTGCAGATACATTAAAGAGAATTTTCATAGTACGTAGTTAATCTGTATTTCTTTGTAAAGTATTATGATATTATCAAGGTATAGATTAAAATAGTGATATACGATCAAATTAAACAAGTAGTTAAACATTACAATATATGTTGACTAATATACTGTTGTGTTGAGAGACACTCTCTAGCCCAAAATGGAAGAGTATCGGCTTGAGAAACTCAACAATGATCTTTGACATAACTTTTTATGTGATATTAGAAAGAGAGATAGGTCGGAAGTCCATAAAGGAGTCTAGTTTAGAAGTCTTAGGAACGAGGGCGATGAATGTCAATTTTATGGTCTCAGAGATGTAGCCATGTTTCCTTGATTTCTCAATCATCATTAATAAATCTTTGCTCACTAGTTCATAAAAATGAAGGAAGAAATCCGTTGTCAAGAAATCCGTTGTCCATTCATTTGGCCCCAAACATTTGTCTTTTGCAAAAGATTTGAGAACCTTGTGTACTTCATCCAAGTCAATAGGAATGTTCAAGATCTTATTATGTGCTCGATCAAACATAATGGGGTAGCCATCATAACCAAAAATATGATCCTCAGTCTAGACACCTTATTAGGCCTCATAGAAATTTTCAAAGAAAATGTGTGCCTCCTGTTGTATGTCAGTGGTATTGTACACCTTATTATTGATAGTTTCCAAAATATGCCAAATGGTATTTATATTCATATGTTGATTGACATACCTATTAAAACAATTTATATTCCCGTCCCCCTCTTTGAGCAACAAAGCCCCACTCTTTAATCGCCAGGTGACTTCCTAAATGTGTAAAATCCAACGTTTTTTCTCCTCCAAATTCTTCAATTTTTCAGTGAGAGATATGGATAATTGTCCGCGATCCAATAATTTCCCTAGACGTTTAGTTTCCTCCATAATTTGTTGCATTTAAATATACAGGGCATTCTTCTTATGCATCTCCCATATTTGTACCTTTGTTTTCGGAGTCTGGAGCTTAGAATGGACAATGTCCATGGGAGATGTATTCAACTCCAAATGCACTGAGCCCCATGTGTCATGAACCAAAGTATTAAAATCAACATCCTCGATCCAAATTCTATTGAATTTAATTGGTATGACCAGTCTGAAGGCTCTGGTCTCCACTTGATCCGAATGGAAAATGGCATCAACCCATGGTATTCATCTACCCATGTTATCCATCCACCCATGGAATTTACCCATGGTATTGTAAATGGCATCGACCCATGGTATTCATCCACCCATGATATTTATTCGCCCATGGTATTGTAAGTGACCCATGGTATGTATCCACCCATGGTATTCATCCACAAATGGGATTTACCCATGGTATTGTAAGTGGTATCTACTCATGGTATTGGCCTATGGTATCTACACATGGTATTATAACTCAAAAAGGGCTATAAATAACAAGCCTCAGTTTGTAAAAGCACAGATTGTCCGCCACAATGTAGCTTCTATAGTTATTCTCTATTTTAATAAAACAAGTTTCTTTGTGGTTTTATTTGCTGTGTGTTCTCTTTTTTTTTTGGCATTATAATTTTGTAGATCTTGTTAGATCCATTTCAACTTTTTAGATCTTGGGGGCCTTCCCCCAAGATCCGGATCAGTGGTATCAGATTCAGGTTACGAATCCATGGGAATGAGGGTTTGAAGTATATTTCAGTGTCAATTTTTGGCAGCAATCTTCAGCACACTCCATGAATTTCTTGGGCGATGACTTTTCAGATCAGATCTGAAAATTTTAGTGAAATATTTGCCCCAAAAAAAATACCAGATCTGGATTCCTTGCGAAAAAATACTCAAATTCAAAAAAAAAAATCGGCCAAATTGGAGTTCAGATGAGGGAGATATCGTTGATTCAAAATCAGCAATGTTGAAGTAATTTTTCTGACGACAATTCATGGACGATGGCTCTCCTGTCATTTTTTCGCAATTTTCAGTGAAAAATTTCAGAAGAATGGATATAGATATGAGCTCCTCTTGAAAAATTACCCAAGTTCAAAAAAAAATCGATCGAATCGGAGTCCGGATGTGGGAGTTATTGTTGATTTAAAATCAACTATTTTTTCAGAAATTTTGTGACGGCGAGACAGTTCCAGCGTGAATATGAGAGTCTAGAGTCTCCAGATAGTGGTTTCAAGCACATGAGAAGATGTAGAATGATCATTCCATTTCCAAAAATAGGTTATAATAAATATTCTGAGTTATATTGACCGAGTTATGCTCATTTTAAATCTGGAGCAGCATTCAGAGCGAGTTCCCTTTGGAGACGTGCCCTCCCACCCCGCTTTAGTAGGCACCTACTTCACATTCATCAGTTTCATCATAGCAACGTTCGGCTTGGGTTATTTTGAGACATGCCTCCCACCCCAATCTATGTAGGCACCTACTAGTTCATCAATAATCAACATCACGGTTATGGGTCAACCGCACAAAATCTTTTTCATCGAAGTCCATTTGCTAGGCCGCACACTGTTAGTCACACAGTTGGTCACAAGCATTATAGGGTACCTCTATCCTCGGATCTTCGTTTGTCATGGTTTTGGCTCATCCACAAACCCACACTTCATCGAAGTCCATTCTCTAGGCTGCACACTGTCAATATCACAGTTGGTCACAAGCATTACAGGGTATCTGTTAATTTCAGCATATGTTCTATGCCATTTCAGATTAGGGAACAATACTGAAGAAGATAGAACATACTAACAGATCGATAGAAGACAAGCCAAAATAGAGATAATGAATGGTGGCGTTACGGCGATCAGCAGGATGCTTCTACCAGTAAAGTCTTCAATAGGTCATTCAGCCAAGCATGTCACACATAACCCAGAACAACCCTAACAAAGAACAGTCCATATATATCATAGCTCCAACGCTATCCAAAGAGAGATAATTCCTCCACACCAATGTGTGTCAAATGAACTCTAAGTCTCTTCAATATATAGGAATCTTTGGGGGTGTATGACACGTCCTTTAAGACATTTAAGTCTATATTTTATTCCAGGCTGACCTAGCACATAAGTGGAAGAAATTCAAAGTACATGTTCTGCTCATCTGATCAAGATGATATTTAGATCAATCTTACACCTCTTCGAAAGAGGAATCCAATAAAAATATTGGGATCGTCATCTGAGCAGCACAACCCAGAGTTTGGACCTAGTTGTCCAATTTTAACAGTATCTCTATCCTCGGATCTTCGTTCATCACGGTTATGGGTTAACTACACAAAACCCTTCTCTTCAGTGGCTCTTCATATTCAACAAAGGCTTCTCAGGAGGGAACTTCACGCAATGGGGGCCATTGCTTCTTAAGGATAGAGGAATGATCCGAATGGAAAATGGCATCAACCCATGGTATTTATCTACCCATGTTATCCATCCACCCATGGAATTTGCCCATGGTATTGTAAATGGCATCGACCCATGGTATTCATCCACCCAAGATATTTATTCACCCATGGTATTGTAAGTGACCCATGGTATGTATCCACCCATGGTATTCATCCACACATGGGATTTACCCATGATATTGTAAGTGGTATCTACTCATGGTATTGGCCTATGGTATCTACACATGGTATTGTAACTCAAAAAAGGCTATAAATAACAAGCCTCAATTTGTAAAAGGACAGATTGTCCGCCACATTGTAGCTTCTACAGTTATTCTCTGTTTTAATAAAACAAGTTTCTTTGTGGTTTTATTTGCAGTGTGTTCTATCTCTTTTTTTGGCATTCTAATTTTGTAGATCTTGTTAGATCCATTTCAACTTTTTAGATCTTGGGGGCCTTCCCTCAAGATCCGGATCACCACTGTAGGGTAATAGGTAGATGATCAGAGAGGAAGATCTTCAAGACTCTAGATTGAATAAAACCCATTTGAGCACAGAGGTTTTCATGTACTAGAAACTTGTCCAAAATTTTACTAATATGTTGTTCCCCCGATCTACCATTATGCCAGGTGGGGGAAATAGGGGAGGGCTTAATATCCATAAAGTTTTTTTCATAAGATAATCTTTGAATTTTTTCTGCCATTGGGTTCAATTTACTATGAACACCCCACACCTCATGCGATAATAGGTTGGCGTTGAAGTTGCCCACAACAATAAGTGATCCCAATTTCATAATGTCACTAGCTTCGAGTCGATCCCAAAATGTAGCCTGATGCACGATATGGTGCATATATATATATATATATATATATATATATATATATATATATATATATATATATATATATATATATATATATATATATATATATATATATATATATATATATATATATATTCAAACATGGAAAGGGATCAATTTTTCAAAACTATTTTCCCTCTCAATATTTGGTAAATCATAAGTGAAGATGGACATAAACTTATTTACAAATAGGGTAAAGGGAATTTTCATAATATATAGTTAATATGTATTTCCTCATAAAATATTATGAACTTATTAAGGAATACATTAACATACAAATCTACAGTCAAATTAAAAAGGTTAGATAAACATTGTGATTTAAGTTGATTAATATATTGTTGTGGTGAGAGGCGCTTTCCAAGCAGATATCGAAGAGATTTTGTAATGTATTGTCCTATCTTATTAAATACTTTGACTCAGTTAAATTACCTAAAAAAAAAATTGTGGTAAAATATTCAGTTTATTATCTCCAAGTTTTGACAACCCGTGATTTTATATATATATAGCCAAACTAGATTGATCTTAACTCTCGATCTACCAAGCGCCAAGAGGGATCAAATCTATTAAGGTGCAAATATCTTTTAGAGTAAAAAGATATTTGATCCTTGCCAGTACTTAGACACACATATCCAGCCTATATCCATCTTCAAGTTCGAAGAGGGATCAAATCTCTTTTCCCTCTCGACACTTGGTAGATCTGAAGTGGAGATGGATCCAGGATTGTATTTATTTGCATTTAAAGTTATTTGCAAATGCATTAAAGGTAATTTTCATAGTACGTAATTAATCTGTATTTCTTTATAAAGTATTATGATACTATCAAGGAATAGATTAAAATAGTGATATACAATCAAATTAAACTAGTTAAAAATTACAATATATGTTGACTAATATACTATTGTGTTGAGAGACTCTCTCTAGTCTAGTATGGAAGAGTATCGGCTTGATACACTGAGCAATGATCTTCGATATATGTTTATATGTGATATTACATAGAGAGATAGGCCGGAAGTCCATAAAGGAGTCTGGTTCAAAAGTCTCAGGAAGGAGGGCGATGAATGTCGAGTTTATGCCTTAGAGATGTAGCCATGTTTCCTGGATGTCTTGACTATAATTAATAAATATTTTCTCACTAGTTCATAAAAATGAAGGAAGAACTCCATTGTCCATTCGTCCGGCCCAGCCATTTGTCTTTTGCAAAATATTTGAGAACCTTGTGTACTTCATCGAAGTCAATAGGCATGTGTAAGATCTTATTATGTGCTCGATCAAATATAATGGGGTATCCATCAGAACCCCAAATATGATCCTCAATCTGGACACCTTCTTTGGCCTTGTAGAAATTTTCAAAGAAAATATGTGCCTCTTGTTGTCTGTCAGTGGTATTGTACACCTTATTATTGCTAGTGTCTCGAATATGCCAAATGGTATTTATATTCCTATGGTGATTTACATACCTATGAAAACAATTTGTATTCTCGTCCCCATCTTTGAGCCACAAAGCGTCGCTCTTCAGTCGTCGGGTGACTTCCTTAATGTGTAAAGTCCAATGTTTTTTTCTCCTCCAACTTCTTCAATTTTTCAGTGAGAGATATTAATTGTTGTCCGTGATCCAATAATTTCCCCATATGTTCAATTTCCTCCATAATGTGTTCTAGTTCAATATACATGCATTCTTCTTATGCATCTTTGTTAATTTTGGGCAATTAGGTCCAAACAACATGTTGTGATGCTCAGATGATGATGCCAATAGTTTTATTGGATTCCTCTTTTTGGAGAGGTGTAAGATCGATCTAAGGATCATCTTGATTGGATGAGAAGAACATGTATTTTAAATTTATTCCACATGTGCAAGGTCGGCCTGATTTATCCCACATGCATTAGAGATGTGTCACACACCCCCATAGATGCCTATATATTGGAGAGGCTTGGAGTTCATTTCACACACACATTTTTTGGAGGCATTTTTCTTCTTTCTTGGATGGTGATGGAGCAACATTCTCAATTTTGCATTTAGGGCTTCTTGGTGCAACTTCTTGGTGGAGCATTCTTCATGAAACATCTTGGGGTTGTGTGACACATGTGGGAGGATGAACTTATGAAGAATTTGTTGGTTGAAGCATCATGCCGATCGTCGTAACGACACCATTCTTTATCTCTGTTTTTGGCTTGTCTTCCATCAATCTATTGGTATGTTCTATCTGCATCTTACTTTCATTATGCCCTAGAAATTTAAAGTATATTTGCATCTAAGCATAGAACATATTCATAATTTAACATGGTATCAGAGCTAGGAGAAGACAAAGCCCATTCTAGAGTATAATCTAGGGCAGCAAGATATAAATATTTTTTTCAGATGACCAAGCTACTGGAAGAAGGATGGATCAATCTCCAAAGTGTAATTCGATTTTTTGAGGTTCGATGTTTATGAGATATCAGATACTTCATCCATATGATTAGGGTATGGCTCTATAACACAAACATGATTTTGTGAAATTGGGCTTTCATATGTTTGTGCACCGTGCATATATATACAGGTTTATAAAATAAGAAACCAATACTGGAATAAACTAATCCATTTTCTGAATGTCAATTCCATAATCAGTTGCACAACCAACTATCAAGTGTCATATCTAATGTTCGCATGCCATTAGAGACATCAATAAAGTGGTCATTTTATTCTTGTCGTTAAGCATGGATTATTAAAGCAGAGTTATACTTTCTGACCTTTGAAACTTTTTCTGTAACGTTATGGATCCCCATCAAGCCATTCCTGTCTGGATACCAAAATAATGCCTATAAAACCAACATTTTGTTATCATGGGAAAGTGTCCTGTTGGGAAATTAAATAGAATTGACGTTTGATTGGATGAATTTACTCTATAACATGGAACGGTTTTCCAAACCAATTTGGGTACTTCTGGTGCATAATCTAATGCACATGTAGAGAATGGGAAGAGTCATCTTCATACCATGCACTGATACAATCTCGACCCCTCTTCGCTTGCAAACAAAAAAAATTCAACTTGTATTTAGCGGATGCAATGGAGCGATTAATTTGCATAAGCGGCTCGGGAAGACTCGTTGCGACCCTTTGATATGATATGATAAAAATTAGTCTTAGAAGCTCGACCCTCGATCTTGGAGACTCACACATATGGTTATTGCTCAAAGTTTATGGGCATAGAGATCACATTATATGTAACACAATATTTAATTCCTGTGATGACGTTAGTCTTTGCGACGACATGAAAGCGTGGAGAAAACTTTAGAAATGATTCATTATCGTCGATGTTGACATTGATTCTCGATTAGCAATGCAAGATGCCGCCCAAATCAACCAAAGTCGCGTAATTCCATATGTTAGAAAGCTCGCAAATTTATTTGGAGAAAGACGTCGCTGTTAGAAATGGATTTAAAATGATTATAGTTATAGAGAAATTCAATTACAAGGCCGACAATATTTATGATATTTTCATGGACGTCAATCAGTGGAAAGGATTCTTGTAAAGAGGTCAGCAAATCATTCTCATTCTTCGACAGGGCCATCACCAACGTCAATCAGGAGCTTCAGCTAGGGAAGCTCATTATTCAATAAAGATTCAATAATTGAACTGATAATGCTTAAGGAAAATTATTGTGTGCTTATCTTTAAATATTGAGGCTAAATACACATGTGCGTTGGGAAAGCCGTGGTTGTAGAATACATTTGGATACACTGAGTCTGTGTATAAATAAAGTGTGTTGTAGCTATAAATTTTGTATGAAATTACACTATGTTTGTCGAGTGATTTGAAGTAGATCCTCTAGAAAAACCCTTTATACTCTTTGGTATGGCATGGTTCTGTGGTTTGATGTTTGTGTTTGTGGATAAATGAATAGTTATATGGTGCGTATTCTTCTTGAAGTATTGGAGAAGGCCTTAGCTCTTATGTTCTGTAGAAAGGGAGGTTGAAAGGTCTGTTTCATAGGCAGAATCCAGGGCCGATTGACCTCTACCTTTCCAGAGGCTGTTATAGTGACGATAGATCCAAGTTTATGGTCCACAGGTGGTTCAAAACCTAATTTGAAGTTGTCAAAAAAGACTTGTCCAGGGCTGAGTAAAGTGCCACAAAAGCCGAGATCCCTAAGGTAAGGTAAGTGTGTGTAGTGGTTAAGTCTTGTGTAGATGGTTGCAGAGTTTTCTCCATGGAATTTTATCCTTGGAGGAGTGAGAGGACATTAGTGTGTTGGAGTTGATATATAGTGGTATAGGAGCAGCTAAATATTATGAGATTGCTGGTGGAATTGTGCCCTAAGTTCAGTCATCTTGAAGTAGCAAGGGGACTGTTAGAAGGCAGAGATATGAAGACCCTTAGAACAATTCTTATGATGTGGCAATCACGGTTGGAGGGCACACTGATATAGGCCTATGTTCAATGACATTGGAGGAGCACTGTCATTGATAGAAGGCAGATTGATAAGCTGATATGTACAAGTGTATCTGAAGCAGCAGAGGACCTTGTGAGCAGCTGAGGCAGAGGTATTGGAGTAGAAGTACTCTTTGCAGGTATAGGAGGTAGAGGACCTGTCTGGTACATCAAGGACAAGAGTCCAAAGGGATGTAACTGAAGTGCATCTTCAGCAAGTAAGTCATTTTACTTGTTCTTGATGTGTAGGAAGATATGGACAGTGACATATGGCAGAATCCATATAATCCTTATCTGTGATATCTTTTAGGCATATGAAAAATCATATATAACCATGAAGTTTGATATCTTTCGTTCTGTCAGGCAGTGATGAATATGATAGTGATATGTATGAAAATGACAAAATATTATACCTGTCAAGATGCATGACAAATATATGGCAATATATGGCTATGATTCTTGTATGGCCTTAACAGTGGGAGAATAAGATTTAGGCCCATAATTTCAAAGCCCTTTCTGAGTTGGTGTCTGAGATGCCCATATTCAAAATAATAATTTGTCAAGGTTGCAACAAAGGAAAGCTTAGGGGAATTTTCTTCATTCCTCAAGTGTCACAAAGACATTTGATACACTCTGACTTATTTGATATGCTACTAGTGAAATACTTGAAAGGATGTTCTTATAGATGTCTTCCCTTACAAGAGGAGTTGGCATTAAGAGGGAGACTACAACCGTATATGATCATGAGCTAATATTATCATTGGAATAAATAAGAGAAGACCCTCATGGCTCAGATACATATGGCTCCAAAGGGGGACATTCCGGAAAAGCAAGAAGCCATATAAATATCAAGGGTATCTAGCTGCCATGAGTACAATATGAGCCTGGATCATTTGGAGAAACCGTTAAGCATAAAGTTTGGAAGGATGCTATACATAATGAGTACAAGTCCATTATGAAGGATAATGTTTGGGATACGGTCCCAAGACTGGAGGACAAAGCTATTGTCACCTCGATATGGCTCTATAAGATCAAGCATGGATATGATGGGAGTGCTGAAAAGTATAAGGCAAGATGTGTTGCCTAAGACTTCTCTCTGGTAAGGAATTGATTATGATTTCACCTGTGATCTATTATTATCCTTGCTGCTACGCAAGGATGGAATCTTCATCAAATGGATGTGAAGACCGCCTTTTTGCATGGTGCGATAAAGGAAGAGGTGTGTGTAGAGCAACCTGTAGGCTTCGAAGTCCAGGATCGAGACACCCATGTTTTCAGGTTGAAGAAAGCCCTCTATGGGTTGAAGCTAGCCTCCAGGGCTTGGTACGAAAGGATAGATAGCTACTTGATGAAGCTAGGCTTCACTCGCAGTAATGTTGATCTGAACCTTTACTTCAAGGTTGATAGAGAAAAGCCTCTTATTCTAGTTCTCTATGTGGACGATCTCTTCCTGATAGGTGCTGACCCTCTCATTCATCAGTGTGATAGGGAGCTCGCTTCTGAGTTCGAGATGAATGACCTAGGACTGATGCATTACTTCCTAGGCTTGGAGGTCTGGTAGAGACCTAGCGAGATTTTCCTCTCTCAAGGAAAATATGTTGTGAAGCTGCTAGAAAGATTTGGAATGGTGGACTGTAAGTACGTGTCGACATCGATGGAGATCAACTTTAAAAATTTGAGTGGAAGCATTGTTGGGCCCATGCTAGCAAATCCTACCGAGTATCGTCAACTCTTAGGGCCCCTGATGTTCTTAGGGAACATCCGTCTGGACGTATGTTGTGCAATGAACACTTTGAGTCAACATATGGTTGATCCTCATAACATTCACTGGGTTAGTGCCAAGAAACTCTTGAGATATCTATGGGGCATGATATTCCATGGGTTGATATGCACTCCCGAGATTTTGAGACTTCGTGGATATACTAATTCTGATTGGGCTGGTAGTGTGGTGGATCGCAAGAGCACATCTGGATGTTGCTTCACACTTGGGTCTGCTTCGAGTAGGAAGAAAAAGTCAGTAGCTTTAAGCATCGCTGAGGCTGAATACATTGCAGCGTGTATGGCCTGTTGTGAAGCCACTTGGTTGCAAAAGCTCTTCAGTGAGTTGTCCGAGCATGTGCTATATGCCACTGTTATCCTTTTTGATAACCAGAGGGGGATTTGTTTGTCAGAGAATCCCATGTTCCATAATCAATCCAAGCATGTTGGTGTCTGGTACCATTTTATCTGGGATATGGTACAACGGGGCGTCGTAATTCTCGATCATATAGGAACTCATGAGAAAGTCACAGATATCCTCATAGAGCCCTTGGGAAGTTCATGTTCCTAACCTTTCGTGAGAATCTTGGTATCGTGTAACGACCCTATTTGGAGGGTCTTGTTGGACGATGAGCTCTGGGAGATCCAGGGGGCTTTAGGGATAACTTCTTGGAGCTATAAGCAACAACAGGGCTAGGCTTGCTGAACCTTGTTGGTGTGCTTCCACCCCACCGTGATGACATTGAGTTGGTTTACCTCTCTCTGATTTGTGCCTTGTGTTGTCGCTCCTAGAGACAGCCTAGAGTTGTGATAGACCAGTGCCTAGGACATCTTATATAGCAAGGAGCATATGATATAACAGAGGGAGTTATCAATGGGAAGCTCTCATGCCATCTCTTGTAAAACAAGGAAAATTAATCTGAATGTGGCCAAGACCTTCAGAAACTGACACAGAAATAAGGATATTGCAGAGGCAACGTGCAAAACTCCAATATAAAAGCAACAGACAATTCAGAGACAACTTACTGTTAAGAGGGCCAATTCAGAAATACCTCACAGAAATAAGTAATCAGAAGGTGTATGTGGTGAATGAAATATTGAGGAGATATTAGCTAACATTGAGCTGATACCCAGATATACAATACCACCATGCATGGGCTTACCAATCTAAGAATCCATACATGACAATAGCATTTTAAAAGCACCCTCCCAAAGAAACTAATATAGCAAAAGTATGGTTTAGCTGAATAATGGAACAAAATATCATGCATGAGCCATATTTAAAGCGCTTAACTAATCCAAGCATGGGTATCAACTAGGATAAATCCATACCAAAAATCAGTGAGCCACTCGCATTCCAAAACATGATACAAGACAGATGGATGAAATGAAATGATATATTAAAATAGCACAATAAAGAAAGTTACAGACTGTGAAATACCAAAGACCAGAATCCTCTTTGACAGATGGAACTCCTCCTCACTGAGACCCTATGGGCTCTGAGCCTTCATACAAAAGTTTTACAAAATGTATACAAGAAGCCTTTCACTGCATAATTTTCTGATAAAATCTGGAACCCATACAATGCGTTTCTTCATGGTTTTTATAACTGAAAGAGGAGCAGAGGTGGTAGGTGGAAAATTAAATGCAAAATTAAAACTCAGAAGAAAAAGAGGGCAGAAGCCCATTCTGTTTAGACTCTCTGCATTTATCTCTAGTACCTTTAGGAATGAAAGAGTGATCTTCTTCGGCTTCCATTTACTCTGGTATGGTCCTAATGTACTCTGACTGCAGTACTGGGTAATACTCTGGTGAATAAACAAAATGGTGAAGTGAATGACTGAATAGTCTTCCATACCGCATTAACAGCTGCTCTGGTAGCTTGGGACTGTGGTCAAGGCGAAAATCTTCAGGAACAAGGTAAATAATAAAACTGATATGGGCGCTTTGTCCTTTAGAACCATCTGATGATGTGAAGCCCCTGCTGACTTAGTTTTCTGTGTATTGAACTCTCTACTGCTTCATTTATATCTCTGTCTATGACATCCTGCCGCTGTAATATGGACTGTGTAATCATGGCGTCCCTTCCCACCTGGTAACCCTGTAGAACACGACACTCGGTCATGAAATCCGTGCATACAGGGGTGATTATGGAGGACGGGAGAACAATGGCGCGGCGATGGTGGAACAATGGTTTATGCGTAAAAATGGTGAAAAATGCAATGATACGGTGTATAATAGGGTTTGGTGTAGAAATGGGCGTGAGCCATTAGATCATGGTCTAGTGGTGGGGATCGACAGCGGAGATTGATCCATGGAATGCTTTATGAACATTGGCGGAATGGATATAAAACTTTAAACTATAGTGCAAATATGAAAATTTGGACTATGGAGGAAATACAAAGGAAATACGTGAAATGCAACAGAAATGCGTATGAGGTGGGACCCATATGGAATTGCAATCGGAAATCGGAGCGGGGCGGAGATACATATATATGAAACAATATTTCCGATGTGATTGGAGTGGGCCCAGGGTCAATCGCATCGGAGATCGGGAGTGGGAGTAATCGCAATCGCAAGCGAGAGGGTGTGTGATGAGATTAATCGGAGGGGGAAGCGATCAAAGGGGAGTTGCGATTAGCGCTCCACCATCAGATCAGAGTAGCAGATCGACGGTGCGGGTTAAATTGGAGATCGCAATCGGAAAGGTCAGCGGGGTGACATACAGAAACTTGCGATTGCGATCAGAGAGGTGCGATCAATCGCATCGGAGTTATTTGCGATGCAAGTGATCGGGGGGAATTCAAATAAACATTGCGATTGGAAGGGTTGCGACTAGCGCCTTAAGGATCAGCGCTCAGTCCTAGCGCTCGATTTCATGGGGAAAATGTTAAAGGGGCTGAGCCCTATTATAAAGTGGAAAAGTGGGTTTTTAGTCCATTCTAATGCACTTTAAGGGTTAGGAAGGGGAACGATAGAGGGGAAAAAGGGGGAAATGTCCTAACAAAGGGTGTATGTGGAGATTAAAGAGGATTTTGGGCTAGTTAGGAGAGATAAGGGAGGAATTTTGAGATGGAAAGGGGACTTTGGAAAGAGGGAAAAAGAGGTGAAATAAGGATTTATGCAGAGGTAAAAGGGGTAAATAAAGGCCCTTGGAGCACAACTTTTTGCAGTCAGTGAGGCTCATTGGCTCCATAACAGCAGAGGGAAAGGGCTTGAAGAGTAGGGAACATGAAAGGATTCAAGGATGATGTCTTTCCAGCAGGAAACCATTACTTGAAAACTCAAAGACAGCTTGACCCCCCTGTTTGTTTTTCAAAAATTAGCAAGGGGCTAAGATGATCAACACCTTGCATGCATCCTACCCATGGCGTTTCGAACTCATGGGAAGTACCTCTCATTTTTCCAAGAAGGTGAGAAATGTGAATAGAGACCATAGCAAGACTGATGGACGTATCGAAGATTGTTGTACTCTCTATTTCTAGGATTCCATTTGTCCAACCACTTGATCCAGGATCAAGTCTAGTGAGGTTTCAGACCTCCAACTGACTTCAGGTTAGTTAAACCAACCTTGGGTTGGTATGTGATTGATTTGAGTCCCATGGAGGTTTCATACCTCTAAGATGACTTCGGGTTAGTTGGGAGTGATGTCTTTGTAACTCACCTTTTGTTTTGAAATAAAGAAGCCAACAAAGCAAGTTATGGCGGGATGACGAATGATGTTTGGATGGCACTGGTGGTTGGAGTTCTCCGTAGTTGAGAGGGAGTGTTAATTTTGGGAAACTAGGTACAAAATCCATGTTGTGATGCTTAGATAATGATGCAAATAGTTTTATTGGATTCCTCTTTCAGAGAGGTGCAAGATCGATCTAAAGATCATCTTGATCGGATTAGCAGAACATGCATTTTGAATTTATTCCACATGTGCAAGGTCAGACTGATTTATCCCACATGCATTAGATATGTGTCACACACCCCCACATATGCCTATATATTGGAGAGACTTAGAGTTCATTTACACACATTTTGTGGAGGCATTTTTCATCTTTCTTGGATGGTGATGGAGCAACGTTCACAATTTTGCGTTTAGGGCTTCTTGGTGCAACGCCTTGGTAGAGACATGTGGGAGGCTCACCTTATGATTAATTTGTTGGTTGAAGCATACTGCTGATCGCCGTAACGAATCCATTCTTTATCTCTATTTTTGGCTTGTCTTCCATTGATCTATTGGTATGTTCTATCTGCATCTTACTTTCATTGTGCCCTAGAAGGTTAAAGTATATTTTAATCTAAGCATAGAACATCTTCAGAATTTAACAATTTCCCATATTTTTACCTTTGTTTTCAGAGTCTGGAGCTTAGAATGGACAATGTCCATGGGAGATGTATTCAACTCCAAATGAGATGAGCCTCATGTGTCACGAACCAAAGTATTAAAATCAACATCCTCGATCCAAATTCTATTGAATTTAATTGGTATGACCAGTTTGAAGGCTCTGGTCCCCACTATAGAGTAATAGGTAGATGGTCAGAGAGGAAGATCTTCAAGACTCTAGATTGAATAAAACCCATTCGAGCACAGAGGTTTTCATGTACCAGAAACTTTTCCAAATGCTTACTAATATGTTGTTCCCTCGGTCTACCATTATGCCAGGTGGGGGAAATAGGTGAGGGCTTGATATCCATAAGCTTTTTTTCATAAGATAATCTTTGAAGTTTTTTCTGCCATTGGGTCTAATTTACTGTGAACACCCCACACCTCACACGATAATAAGTTGGCGTTGAAGTCGCCAGCAACGATAAGTGATCCCAGTTTCATAATGTCGCTAGCTTCTAGTCGATCCCAATTATATATATATATATATATATATATATATATATATATATATATATCTTGGAAAGTGATCAAATTTTCAAATCTATTTTCCCTCTCAATAATCGGTAAATCATAAGTGAAGAAGGACATAAAGTTATTTACAAATAGGGTAAAGGTAATTTTCATAGTATATAGTTAATATGTATTTCCTCGTAAAATATCATGAACTTATTAAGGAATACATTAACATACATATATACAGTCAAATTAAAAAGCTTAGTTAAACATTGTGACTTAAGCTGGCTAATATATTGTTGTGGCGAGAGGTGCTTTCCAACCAGATATGGAAGAGATGTTGTAATGTATTGTCCTATCTTATTAAACACTTTGACTCGATGAAATTACCTAAAAATAATAAATTGAGGTAAATATTCAATTTATCATCTCCAAGTATTGACAACCCATGATTTTGTCATTATATATATAACCAGACTAGATCGATCTTAACTCTCAATCTACCAAGCCCCAAGAGGAATCAAATCTCTTAAGGTCCAAATCTCTTTTAGAGTGAAGAGATTTGATCCTTCTCAGTGCTTGGTAGATCTCGAGTTGAGATTAATCTAGGTTAGTAATTAAATATATTCAATAAAAAAATGTTGCCATGTATTGTAAGTGAATTTGCTCAATAAGAAAATATTTTTATGCATTGTAATTGGATACATTTATAGTTATATGTTTTTTGCTCATATGGTTCATTGGTAAGGCAGTTTGATTCCATGTGGCACTTGAATGATCGAGATTTAATACACACATAGTTCATTGATAAGGTAGTATGTTCCTATGCACAAACATATAATTTGATCTGATGTGCGAGTTAAATGGTCCAACCATGCCTTTCATTATGAAACTTATACGAGAGGAAACTAGCAAATAAATAAGACCACAAAAATCACACTATGGTTCATTAGCCTTTCCACTTATCATTTATTGTTATATGTGGCCATTAACAAGTTGCATATAAAATTTATAATCATATTAGTGAATGTGAAAATATAACATCGATTTTGTAACACCCCTTACATACCCCTGTTTTTTTGTAAATATTAAATAGTGAATGTATAATGCCAACGTGGAAATCATGGTTGCCTAAGACATTGTGTAATTATAAAATAAATATAAATATTAAATTTTAATCGGTTGGCTTGAGGAGAGGGACACACATATCCAACCTATATCCATCTTCAAGTGCGAAGAGGGATCAAATCTCTTTTCCCTCTCGGCTCTTCACAGATCTGAAGTGGAGATGGATCTAGGATTGTATTTATTTGCATTTAAAGTTATTATCAAATACATTAAAGGGAATTTTCATAGTATGTAGTTAATCCATATTTCTTTGGAAAGTATTATGATATTATCAAGGGGCGTATCAGACGATGACCCTTCCACACAACATTGCGTGATGCATCTGAACTTGTTCGTTTCACCGTTTGTATATCACGGATTTTCATCACTTTTATCTATTCATTATTTATTGGGGTTTCTATCCCGAGTTGCAGTTCTATTTTATTCCCCTCCATTCCCCGTGATTCTCTGGGCCCATATCCCCCTGCACCCTTTTTCCTCACAACCGCTAACATCTCTCTACAGTGCGAGGGTTAGGGTCCATTGCACGCTCCATTGTCTACTGTGAACATCCTCCGATGCCCTAGTTGTCACTTTCTCTGACCTGCTGATATTGGTTTATTTTTGGACTGTTTTACTACTGATCATCATTATATCCATCCCGATGCTCTCTTCCCCTTATGCTTGAACCGAGTTTTCATTTGACTGCCCTCTGTACTGGACTTGGGTCTATACACTGCAATGCACCTGACCATGTTAGAAGATGAGGTAGAATACTCCTCCAACCCATTGGAAGGCTTCCAGATCTTCACTTACTTTGTTGCCTAGAGGGACGAAGGTCAGGATCGGGTTCTGGTCATTGTTGGGTATGGTAAGGAAAAGGTTCTAGTTACTATCGGGGACGTGGATGCCATGGATTTATGCGAGTCAGCAATACCTCCAGCCCTGCTAGCACAATCACTCCCAGTATCATCAGCTACTTGCGCGGAATCGTTACTTCAACGGGTGGCCTCACCGATTTTTTCTATTCCTTCGCCATCTGTTCTTCAGCAGTGGGAAAAATAAGCACAAGAGTCGTCAGATACCCTCCCAACATCTGGCGTGGTTTTGGGACTAGGTTTCGAAAAATTTGAGTGGACTTAGAACCTGAGGTTTGATCACCTCAACATTTGCAGGGAGGACCACTCTATTCATCAACACATTAGAACTGCGGGGCCATCTCCTATGGTGGCATTTGGGTGTTTTGAGGGCATCCCTCTCGTCGCACCATTAAACGATGACCCCAAATCCTCTGACTCAGATGAACCATTGGAAAATATCAACATTGAGCACAATAGGTTTCCTGGCCGCGGCAAGAAAAAACAGAGGTGTGCCAAGAATAGGAACAGACGCGACCTCATGTTTGGACATAGTTTCGGTATGGAAGATCTTGAACATACGGTGCAGACGGTACTGGTGGGAATGATATGGGGCATGAGCTACTCTTTTGCGTGACTCAAAGTATGGATTGAGGAGATTTTGGGCAGCTCTATGGTGCAACTTCCTGGAGTATTGACTATGAACTGAAGCTGATTTTCTCTCATATTTCCGCAGCTAGAAGTGGTGGATTGGGTTCTCACAAAATATTGGCACCTGGAGATGAACCATGTACTGATAAAGCACTGGAATCCCTTATTTGACCTGGACAAGGAGAAATCTGGGGCGACACCGATTTGGGTTCGTCTTCTGGGTCTCCCGTTGTAGTTGTGGAATGATCTGGGGATATACCTGGATCATGTTCATTCTTATCTCGAGACTGGAAATATTTATGTGGCCCAGATGCTGGTGCACCTGGATATGCGAGAGGGGCTCTATGATGGATATAACCTATATTTCAATGATATGGTCAGGTATCAGATGCTTGATTACGAAGGAGCCCCCTTTAGGTGCAGATGGTGCCACAGGGTTGGGCATTTGTATAAGGAATGCCCTCTTATCATTGCGGCTGCAACCCCCGCAAAAACACTGGTTCACATGGCTACTCAGACGGAGCCAGTGGGTGTTGGAATACCACCGGATGATGTGCAGAATTATCAGAGTCCTGGAGCCTCGGTGGATCTGCGGTCTTGCCCTGTCACGCGATCACAGACTCAAATATGTTCGCCTCGTTCTCTCCTAGTGGATTCAGTGCCTATTCCGAGTATCCCTCTTGCTCCTCCCATTTATAATATTTCTATTATTATATCACCACTCCCAATTTTTTCTGATGGTTCACCCTCTATTAATTTAGATAATTGCAATTTGAATCCCCTCAGTTGTCCTTTTGCAACCGCCCCACCGTCGATTTCTCAACCCAACCCTCTAACCTCGGTTGAGAACACTTCCTCTCGACTGCCTCCTATTTCAGATGGCCCCTCCTCGAGTCACCGATATTACCTTAGGTCATCTGCCCCTGCTCTCGATGCTCCTTCCTTCGAACTCGGGGTGGATTCTGGTGGCCCTATCCCTAGATCATCTAGAGGTTTCCCATCCTCTATCACCAAATCCATTAGGAGAGTTGGTTTGGAAGTGGCTACTGACACTCAATCATCCATTGATCGGGTTCTTAAAGCAAAGAACACCCGCGATGTGGTTTTACCATGATTTGTCTCTCTCTTAATTATAGGGGGTTATCTAGCCCCGATAAAAATTTGGCTCTCAAGAGGTTACTACATCACATTCAAGTCGATGTTCTATTCTTACAGGAAACTCTAGGTGATGGCTTATCTGTTTCGAAGGTCTTATCTGCATTACTTCCGAACTGGTCTTTCCATACCATTGATGCTCATGGGTGATCTAGGGGCAGTGCCTTGGGCATCAATAACACATCCGTCCTTTCCCTTGGTTGGTGGGGGAGGGAGGGAATTCTTGGTGCTGATATTATATCTCGCGATGTTGATCTCACGATCACCCTGATCAATGTGTATGGTCCCTGCCAACACTGAGAGGTATTTTGGGACAACTGGATGAATTTTTCTATCATGAAGCGGAACAATATTATTATGTGGGGGGGCCTGAACTTCTCGATTGGTCTTTCGGAATCATGGGGTCCGAGGGCCTCACCAGACTCCTTATTAAATTATTTTGAAAAGCTCTTGGATGAGGCTGATCTCCTGGACTTGGCTATGCCAAATAAGATGCCTACTTGGAGAAATAGGCGTGCTGGGGATGCTGCTCTGGCGCGGAGTCTTAATCAAATTTTTATCAATCTCCCACTGTTAGAGCATATCGACAAATCAAGACAATGGGTGGGTATCGGGGGATACTCGGATCACTCACCTATATACCTTGAGATTCAAACTGGAGCACATAAGCCCCGGGCTCCTTATAAGTTTAATTCTGGCTTGCTGGAGGAGCCTAATTTCCACACCTTGGTCACTAAGAAATGGTTGCATTATGCGCAATATCCGGAGCAGGACCCAGCTAGGGTTCTGTATGACAACCTCAACCGTATCAAAAACCTCACTATCAGCTGGGCCAGGAGGAAGAAATTGCTGGGGGATGAGAAACTTAAAATTATAGAGTAGGAGATTGGGCACCTAATTGGATCGGATTACTTGGGCTTTCGATCCGCAGAAACCAAAGATCGCCTTATATCCTTGGAACTTTGAAAGGCCAATATACTTAGGAAGAGGGAAGAGGAATGGAGACTCAAGAGTAAGGCCATCTTGTTAAAAACTGGGGATGAGAACACCAAGTTTTTTCAATAATGTGCAAAAGGTAGAAGGATTATTAACACTATTTTGGAACTCACTGATCAAAATGGTAGAGTGGCCAATACTCATCACCAGCTTGCTAACATGGGCTTTCAACAATTCTCTAAACAATACAGAGCACCGGTAAAGGCTAACTTGCCATAAATCATGAATATTGCTCGAACCCTACACATATTTGTGGATGAGGAGCATCTAGAGGACTTAAATGCACCGGTCACGATGGGTGAGATTTAAGGGGTTTTAAAATGGTTTAAGAAGGACAAAAGCCTAGGCCTTGATGGTTGGAATATTGAATTTTATCTTGATTTCTTTGAACTCATCGAAAAGGACCTTCTTCAAGTAATTTAAGGCAACAGGACTAGTGGGCGTATATACGATAATTAAAACACTACTTTTATTTCTCTCATCCCCAAAGTGGATAAGCCCTTATCCTTCAATGACTATCGACCGATTTCTCTCTGCAACTGCATTTATAAGATCATCTCCAAGATCATTGCCAACTGCATCAAACCTATTCTTTCACAGCATATTGCAAAAGAACAATTTGCATTTCTTAATCAGAGATAGATCCATGAAGTTATTGGCATTACACAGGAGGCTTTGCACTCCATCAAAATTAAACGACTCAAGAGAACCATTCTCAAAATTGACCCTGCTAAAGCATTTGACTGTGCCAACTGGAATTACTTGCGCCTCATTCTCATTCATATTGAGTTCCCTCATGCATTTAGAAATTGGATCATGGGATGCATTACTAATGCCACTTTCAACATTCTTATTAATGGCGTTGCCTCTGATTTTTTCCATGCAGGGAGGGGACTAAGGCAAGGATTTCCCCTCTCTCCACTACTCTTTCTTCTTATTATGCATGGTCTCTCTTCCCTTATGACTCATGCCAAATCTGATGGATCCATTCTTGGCATTAAACTAAATGATTTTATTCAGCTGACTCATTTATTATTTGTTGATGATGTTATCATATTCCTTGATGGTTCTTGCCAGGAAAATTCAAATTTTGTTAAACAACTCAATGTCTTTTGCAAAGCTACTGGTATGGAACCCAATAACAACAAATCTACCATCATGATGGTTCATTGTTCTATCAACGAAGACAGGAATGCTATGGGTCTCTTTCAATTTGAGCATAAGAATCTTGAAGATGGGCTAGAATATCTTGGATTCCACCTTAAGCCAAATGATTATTGCATCACTGACTGGAACTGGTTGATTGCTAAAGTTGAGCGCAGGATCAACATCTGACAAAATCGGTGGCTCTCTAGGGCTGGAAATTTGGTGCTCATTAAATTCGTACTTGAAGCCATCCCGGTTTACTGGATGTCGCTTGCATGGCTCCCTAAAGGTGTGACTGCTAGAATTCAATAGATATGTAGGCATTTTCTATGGCGGGGCAAGGAGCAGGACCATGCATATGCTTGGATTGCATGGGATAAAATTACAAAAACCAAGGGGTGGGGCGGGTGGGGTCTTAAAGATCTATCCAAATTTGCGACTGCTTTGGCTACCAATATGGGATGGCATCTTATTGACAGCCACAGCCTGTGGCAAGAAGTCACCTGTTCAAAATATATTGCACCAGGCACTGCTTTGGACTGGATCAGGCGTATCATCCTACCATCTCTGGGGTCATTGATCATCTGGAAAGTCATTAATAGATCCATCCACCTGATCAAGAATGGATTGGCTTGGCGCATTGGGTCTGGAACGAGGTCACAATTGGCAAGGACGCTTGGTCGTGATGTGGTCAAGAATTCAAATTACCCATGGACATCAAATTTCACTTGGCCTGGTCAGGCACTTTATACTTATCACAGATTGTGGACTCTATCCATACCACCTGGGCCTCACAAGCCTAGCTGACTGCACATGCACTGGATATCCCATAGATCGGGCGGCCGATTTGGAACTGGTACATCCGTGCCCTCAATGCCACTAACATAAGAATTTATGAAAAAGCTGATGAACTCCTATGGGCCCTCTCACCTAGTGGAAGATATGTTCCTAAGATCAGATACACTACTCTTTGTGTTGATCAGGAGCTTTAATCAAAGCAATGGTGGTGGAAAATTATATGGAAATTGCAGGCACCCCCTAAAGCCATATTACTTATGTGGTGCATACTTACAAACTGCATCCCCACAGAGGACAATATCCAATAAAGAGATTCATGGACCTTCTATATGTTGTTTATGCCTCACCCAAGAGAGGATGTAAATCATCTCTTCCTATACTATCCGGCAATAAATCACCTCTGGCACGCTACTACTTCCGCATTAGGGTGCTCTCTAAACTAGCGGGGCTTCTCGGTCTGCATGGCATGGGCTAATTGGTGGCGAGAAGCCAATAGGACTAAAGACCGAAACATCCCTCTCCTCATTTCCTAGGGGATTTGGATCACCAGGAATCAGTGCATCTTTCTGGATAAACTTGTTGATTTGGACAGCTCCTGTAGGAACATCATCTCCATATTCCAACTCATCCTAGACGACGATCATTAGGCACCAAAAAAGACTATCTTACCTAAAACTATCGACTCCACCTTTCCTTGGGCATATTTCGACGGTGCATCCAATAATAATGGATGTGGGGGGGGGGGGGGGGTGTTGTACTGCACGTGCTCGATACACATTATTTCTACCTCAAGATGGGACTTGGCCCGATATCTAATAACTATGCAGAACTCAATAGCCTTCGACTTCTTCTACTCTTTTCCCATGAACAAGGTTGCAACATGATTCAGTTCTTTGGGGATTCACAGTTGATAATTACTTGGTTCATTTTACAGGCGCATTGTCACACCCACACCCTTAGTTCACTACTGGATGAGGTTCTCATGTTAAAATATCTATTTGATTTTATCTCTGTCACTCACATTTACAAGCAGAGGAATCAGATGGCCGATAAACTTTCCAAAGAAGCATCGCAGTTAGATTCGGGTCGGTGGCATATATCGGTTCATGAACAAGAACAGGAGTACCAATACTATCACCGCCCCTTCATTGATGATCTAGAGGCATAGGACGTAGTCATCCACTGACTGCAATTTTTTACTTTTTTCACTTTTGGGCGGCAAAACATGAATAGTCATGCTGTGATTGTTTTTATATTTTGGTTTTTTTCCTATCGGTAGCTATTTTATTTTGTATATATTGTACATACATCCTATTATAGTTTAGATGCAAAACAGACTTTGGTATTTTGACATGATACTGACTCTTCAGAGTGATGGACTATGTTAGGTCCCTATATTACTAGTATATTCCCTTATTGTTGTTAGTGTAACCCCCTTATTGTTATTATTGTACCCTTGTAACCCCAATTTTTTTATTATTGTGCCCTTAAATTATTATTGTTAGGTCGGCTAGGATTACATTGTGGCCCACTAGGATTACATTATGGCCCCATGGACTCCTATATAGAAAGGAGGTTTTGTAAATTGTATCATCCAAGAATTGTTCATTCATGTAATGTATTAGAGGTTTCCCCCTCAAAGTGGCTAATTTCTAAGGCGTTGATATCTCTTTTCTTCTATTTTTGGAGCTGGTTACACAACATTTGGTATCAGACCTTTGGATTCTAGGGTTTCGCTGCTCCAAACAGGTCATCGTGGCATTTTCGCTATAAATTTTTTTCTACGAAGTTTCAGAAGCTGAAATATTTAGGGTGCAAAGAAAAAATCCTGAGGAAGATCGTCTAAAAATTTCAGATCTTGGTTCGCAATATTTTCGAAGATATGATCTGTGGAAGTTAGGTCTTTTTTCAGGCTCCTAAACAGGTCATCGTGGCATTCTAGCTATAAATATTTTTCTACGAAGGTTCAGAATCTGAAATTTCTAGGCTGTGAAGCTGAAATCTTGAGGAAACTCATCAAAAAATATCAGAGCTTGATTCGCAATATTTTTGGAGATATGATCTGTGGAAGGTGGTGCTTTTTCAGGCTCCCGAATTTCATCTCAAAGAGGTGATCGTGGGAAACGTTCAATAAATCTCTCTCTGAGCATCGGATTGGAGTGCCGTAAAAAGTGGTCACAAGTACACGGACTATAGTTTTTTGGCTATCAATTTCAGAGGCAAAGGACAAAACAGTGACACGTGGAAAGTCGTACAAGTTCGCTCTACTGAACCAGTCCATAATTAGGTCATTGTGGGAGATTGGACATAACTTTGTCTTGGAGAATCCAAATCAGGTCAGACCTGTGGCATTCAAAAGAGAATTACTGTATACTTTATTTAGTGCCGAATTTCGATATCAAGACAGAGAAATCACGCAGATAATCAAATTTAGCTATCAAGCTCCTCAAAAGCAAGAAAAATGTGTGTATTTTTTTCCGAATTGCATAAGTCTTGTTTGAAAAATCAATTTGAATTGATTCCAAGGGCATATTGTAGAATAGATATCAGTATTGGGTTCTAAAAAATGCCCCGTAAAAATAATTCAACACCCATTAAGCGTTTAGAAGGCTCTACTATGACTCACGAATATGAAGAATTGCAACATGATCTATCAAAATTACAAGAGCAAGTGCAACAAATTTCACTCTCGCAAAGAGCAACAAAAAATGAAATGGAAGTTTTGAAGAAAAGCGTGGAATCGAAGATGGATGGTTTGAAGAAAGGCATGGAAGCTAAGATGGATGGCATGGAAGCTAAGATGGATGACATGAAAGACAACATGGAAAACATGAAGAATGATCTAAAAGCAGACATCGAAGGTTTGAAAAAGTTGATACAAGAAATGTTTCCTAATGGTGAAAAGATAGTAGAAGAACCTCATGATGAGAACAAAATAAATGTTAATCGTGATTTCATAAACTCTAATGTTTGCGGGAAGAACCACCATATTCCAAAAATGGATATGAGGAAGTTTGATGGAAAGGATCCTGTAACATGGATACTTCAGATGGAGCAATATTTTGATCTCCATAACGTGCAAAACACACGAAAGGTACACATTGCAACTTTACATTTAGAACAAAATACATTTGTATGGTATCGATGGCTTTGCTCCCGTAAAAAAATTGTCACTTGGTCAATTTTTACGGAGGAAATGATAGCACATTATGAGGATACAAAGAGCAATACCTTCTTTAGCCAATTGATAAATCTCAAACAAAAGGGTTTAGTGGGGTAGCACATTGAGGAC
The DNA here is from genome assembly GCA_034641835.2 of Pinus albicaulis. NCBI lineage: Eukaryota > Viridiplantae > Streptophyta > Pinopsida > Pinales > Pinaceae > Pinus > Pinus albicaulis. The sequence goes on from CM076583.1 coordinate 992,763,676, forward strand.
TTCCAAAAATTGAATATAAGGGTAACTGATATTCCAGAGGAACATAGGATTGATCTCTTCATAGGCACTTTAAAGGATAACATCCAACATGAAGTTCTTGTTTTGGAACCTGATTCATTGGAGAAGGCATTCAGGTTGGCAAGAAAAATTGAATGTAAAATTATGGCGACAAGGAAGCCTACCACTCACTTCTATAAAGATGGAATTGTTGCTACTTCTAGATTTCCACAACCCACAAGGTTGACACCACAACAATTGGAAGAAAAAAGAGCAAAAGGGCTTTGCTACAGTTGTGATAGCAAATACACTAAAGGTCATAAGTGTGCTGAGAAGAAATTATTTTACATAGATTGTGAAGAGGAAGAAGAAAATGAACAAGAAGAGGATATACACCAAGAACCAGCCCTAGAAGAGGAAGAAATGAATCCGACCATATCGTGTAATGCACTGGCAGGAATTACCACTCCTCAAACTCTCAAGATAGAAGGACATATCAAGAAGAAAAGGGTAATAGTGTTGATTGATTCAGGTAGCACCCATAATTTTATTCATTATAAGGTAGCCAAGGAATTACATTGTTTCCTATACCCAGCACCAGAATGTCAAGTGATGGTTGCAAATGGAGGAACTATAAATTGCTCTGGAAAATTCCATAATATCAAGCTAACCATGGGGGAATATGTATTGACTAGTCCAATGCTTTCCATTCCTATGGGAGGTGCTAATGTTGTACTAGGAGTACAATGGTTACAATTTTTGGGGATGGTAGGTTTTAATTTTCTTGAAATTTTTTTCAGAAGGAAAGGAAGTCGAATTACGGGGTATTCAAGGGAAGCCGGGAAGGATAATAAGCTCTAATGTCATGACAAAGCTTCTAAATAAAGAACAACGAGGCGTAATTGCACAATTATGCTCACTAGAAGTTCCGACATCAAAATCATCTATTTCTGCAGATCTCCAACAAGTCTTGGACAATCATTCCAAGGTGTTTGAAACTCCCAAAGGACTCCCACCTATTCGTGATCATTATCATGCTATTCATTTGATTCCAGGAAGTGTTCCTCCAAATATCAGGCCTTATAGATATCCTTTCTTCCAAAAGAGCGAAATTGAACGTATGATTGCAAAAATGTTAGAGGCGGGTATAATTCAACCTAGTCAAAGTTCTTTCTTTGCTCCTGTAATATTGGTACACAAGAAGGATGGATCATGGCGAATGTGTTCGGATTATAGGGAGCTCAATAAGCTCACCATTAAAGACAAATTTCCCATTCCCGTGATTGATGAATTATTGGATGAATTACATGGAGCAATTTATTTTACCAAGTTGGATCTTCGTTCAGGATATCATCAAATTAGAATGAAGACTGAAGATATTCCAAAAACAACATTTCAAAATCATGAGGGTCATTATGAATTTCTGGTCATGCCTTTTGTCCTTACCAATGCACCTTCTACATTTCAAGGGTTGATGAATTCCATTTTCAAACCCTTCCTTATAAAATTTGTGCTATTATTTTTTGATGATATACTAATCTACATCGGGTCTTGGAAGGATCATGTTGAACATGTTGACAGGGTGCTCAAACTATTGCAGGAGAAACAATTTTATGCAAAATCATCCAAATGTTTCTTTGGAGTACAAGAGGTGGAATATCTGGGTCATATTGTATCTCACGAGGGTGTTAAAGTAGACCCTAACAAAATTAAAGCCATTAAGGAATGGAAAGTCCCCACTACCATAAAGCAGTTGTGAGGATTTCTCGGGTTAACAGGGTATTATCGTAAGTTTATTAAGAATTATGGGAGAATAGCAGCACCTCTAACAACATTATTGAAGAAAAATGCATTTTCATGGACTCCTGAAGCAACTAAGGCCTTTGAACATCTTAAAGAGGCAATGTGCCTAGCACCGGTCTTGGCTACGCCAGACTTCACAAAAACCTTTATTGTGGAATGTGATGCCTCAGGAAATGGAATTGGTGCAGTTTTAATGCAGGAAGGAAGACCCATTGCTTTCGAAAGTCGTCCAATCAAAGGAAAGTATTTACAGAAACCTATTTATGAGAAGGAAATATTTATGAGAAGGAAATGTTAGCAATACTGCATGCACTAAAGAAATGGCGAACTTACCTAATGGGAAGACACTTCAAGGTAAAAACTGATCATGATAGTCTTAAGCACTTTTTGGAACAAAGACTATCTTCAGAAGAGCAGTAAAAATGGGTCACAAAGATGTTGGGTTATGACTTTGAAATAATATACAAAAAAGGAAAGCTTAATGTTGTTGCAGATGCACTCTCAAGAAAGAATGAAGAGGTGGAAGCATTGCTTTGTGGCCATTTCTATTATCCAACCAGATTGGATAACTGAAGCAAGAGATGAATGGAAGAAGGATAAAGATGTATGGACACTCATTCAAAAGTTGCAGCAAGATCCTAGTACATCTGATACATTTAGTTGGAAAAATGATTCCTTATGGTACAAAGATCGCTTATATCTTTGTAAGAATTCTCAACTAAAACAAAAGATTCTTCTGGAATTGCACACTTCTCCTTTAGGAGGACACTCAGGATTTTTAAAAACTTACCACAGGGTGAAGAAAGATTTTTTTTGGGATGGCCTTAAATCTGATATTCAAAAGTTTGTGGCGGAATGTTTGGTTTTCCAGTAGAACAAAGTGGAAACAATTAAGACCCCAGGACTTCTACAACCTTTATCCATTCCAAGTCAACGTTGGGAGGAGATTTCAATGGATTTTATCACAGGTTTACCTAAGTCCGAAGGAAAGAGTGTCATCATGGTGGTAGTTGATAGACTTACCAACTATGCACACTTTTGTGCATTATCTCATCCATTTAAAGCAAGTAATAGCTTTCTACTATGTTTATGGACAGATCTTAAAAGTTACATGGATGATCCGGATTTATGCAGAATGTGCAATGTATCAAACACATAAACTAAATACAGTAGATGCAAATGGTAAATAATACTTTATTTCATTAATATCAAAGAACCGAAATTTGTTTAAGATTAAGGGGTATTTAATGGAAATAAAACTAGCTAGGGCACTGGTAGCTATCTCTGAGAAGAGATGTGGCAGCTACAGGCCTCTGAACTGCGTTACAATGAGGCTCGAGGGCCTATTTATTATTGAGAAACAATGGATAACCCTAAACATCCTAAAAACCTAACCCTAGGAGATGAAGCGCCAAAACTATGGGCCCCGTTTGGGTAAATTGGCGTTTCAACTTCCCAGGGACGTAGCTTTGGCATACTATCTCTGTTTGACGCACACGATACATCATTAGAAAGCTCTATCCGAGGACTACAGCTGTTGGGATGAATTTGATGATCAAATTTGCTAGTGCTTCGATACCCAAAAAACGTCGTTTAGGGCCTCAAAACGGCTCCGGAAGTTCAGGACCCGAAAAACTGCTAAAAATAGTAAGTTATGCCAAAACTGAAAAACTGAAAGAGACAATGGTGGGGGGCCAAGTGGAATAGGTGGTGGCCACCACACGCACCTCGGGATCACGTGGAAGCCCAAGGGTTATCGTGAGCGACAGAGATCCCATTTTTACTGGAAATTTTTGGACGGAGTTATTTCTTTGTTTGGGTACTCAATTAGCTCATAGCTCATCTTATCATCCTCAATCTGATGGTCAAACTGAGATAGTAAATAAATGTTTGGAAGGATATCTTCGTTGTTTTGTATCTGATAAACAAACACAATGGGTCAAGTGGTTACCTCTTGCTGAATGGTGGTATAACACTTCCTTCCATACTGCAGCAAAAAATGACCCCATTTATGGCACTTTATGGATATCATCCACCATCCATCACATCATATTTAAGGGAAAATTTGAAGGTTCAAGCAGTGGAAGATCACATCGAGCATCAGCAAGAAGTTCTCCAACTCTTAAAGGATAACCTGAATTTGGCACAAAATCGAATGAAACAACAGGAAAATCAACATCGCAAGGAGAGAAGTTTTGATGTAGGAGATTGGGTATTTTTAAGGCTACAACCATACAAACAAATGTCCCTCAAGCAAGCTAAGAAGGATAATAAATTATCGCCAAAGTACTATGGTCCTTACAAGGTGTTGCAAAAGATTGGTACTATGGCATACAAATTGGAGCTTCCCGCTTCTTCGCGAGTACATCCAGTTTTCCATGTTTCATGCTTAAAGAAGGTTATAGGTGAAAATCTTCCAGTTCAAACAATATTGCCAGAACTTGATGAGCAAGGAAAAATCATATTGGAACCTGAAGCGGTCATGGAAACAAGAACTCGAAAACTACAAAATCGATCAATTTCAGAGTATCTCATCAAGTGGAAGAACTTACCCACTGAAGATTCTACATGGGAGGATGAGAGTTTTATACAGAAACACCCAGAGCTACTCAAGTGTTGAGGACAACACTTTTTTGAAGGAGAGGGGCATGTTAGGTCCCTATATTACTAGTATAGTCCCTTGTTGTTGTCAGTGTAACCCCCTTATTGTTATTATTGTACCCTTGTAACCCCCATTTTGTTATTATTGTGCCCTTAAATTATTATTGTTAGGTCAGCTAGGATGACATTGTGGCCCACTGGGATTACATTATGGCCCCACAGACTCCTAAATATAGAAAGGAGGTTTTGTAAATTGTATCATCCAAGAATTGTTCATTCATGTAATGTATTGGAGGTTGCCCCCTCGAAGTGGCTTATTTCTAAGGTGTTGATATCTCTTTTCTTCTATTTTTGGAGCTGGTTACACAACAAACTATTATTATGAACTTGCATAGTTGATATGATGTCAGATGCAACATGTAATTTTTCTTATTATTAATGAAAAATTAAGACTTTTTTCTTGGGAAAAAAAATATATTATAAAGGAATAGATTAAAATAGTGATATACGATCAAATTAAACAAGTAGTTAAACATTACAATATATGTTGACTAATATACTATTGTGTTGAGAGACGATCTCTAGCCCAGTATGGAAGAGATGTTATAATGTCCTATCTTGTCCTGTTAAACATTTTGACTCGGTAAAATTACTTGAATATATATATATATATATATATATATATAATTTAAAACCAAAAAAATAAAACTAATAATTAAAATAAAATTGAGGTAAAATACTCAATTCATTGTTAGAGGATTTTGGGCTCCAAGTTTTGACAAACCGTCTATATCACCAACCTACATCCATCTTAACTATGGATCTACTGATCGCAAGAGGGATCAAATCTCTTAAGGTGCAAACCTCTTTTAGAGTGAAAAGAGATTCAATGCCTTTCGACGCTTGGTAGATCTGGAGTTCAGATGTATTTAACCTGGTAATTAAATATATTAAATAAGAAAAGGTTGTCATGTGTTGTAATTGAATACACTGTAAGTGAATTTGTTCAATATGGAAATATTACTATGCATTGTAATTGGATACATTTATAGTTATGGGTCTTTTTCTCATACGGTTCATTGATATATATATATATATATATATATATATATATATATATATATATATATATATATATATATATATATATATATATATATATCGCGGTTTCCGACATCCATCTTAACTCTGGATCTACTAATCGCAAGAGGGATCAAATCTCTTAAGGTGCAAACCTCTTTTAGAGTGAAAAGAGATTCAATGTTTCTCGACGCTTGGTAGATCTGGAATTCAGATGGATTTAGCCTGGTAATTAAATATATTCAATAAGAAAAGGTTGTCATGTGTTGTAATTGAATACATTGTAAGTGAATTTGTTTAATATGGAAATATTACTATGCATTGTAAGAACTCGGGCTTCCAGGACATCTGTTGCCCGCCTCCAGATCTGGGCATCAGTGCTGCCCAGCGAGCCATTCTCGGCTCTCGTGGTACCGGACTCGCCACATGGGCCTCTTGGCCCTGGAAGGTTGGT
>CM076583.1:992769710-992826425 GCA_034641835.2 Pinus albicaulis
GCGTTCCAGAATGAACGATACCAAGATGGAACCATACCCAAACTGCTTCAGTTTGCTCTGTTTGCACTTTGTGAGCTGCCTTTTCATGTTGATCGTGACAGCTGTTGCCCAATCATACAGTCGGGGACCCATGCATTCTGAGGCCAGTAAGAGTTGAGTCTTTGTAGCCTCGTGCGGTGCCTGCGATCCAGCAGCCCGCGTAATGGTGTGGAGTACAACTCTCAGTGCTAGGTCAGGGATGGTTGAGATGTATACCTTCTTACTCCCTGTTCCTGTCTGTGCCCCGCGGCACACCCGCGCCATTACTTCTTCCATCTTCTCCCCTGATGGTCTGCTCCCAGTCAGTACAGGGATTGGACCCCTGCGGGATAATCCAGTAACGAAATAAATGTCAGCGACCTCCAATTCCAACACCTGGTCTCGTATTCTGAATACTTGGTCATTTTCATCCCGGAGGTTGATCAGATATTGGAGGAGCTCAGGCTGAGCTCGTAAGCATGGCGTGAGGAAGAACTTTTTTAAGCCACAGTCTCTCAGAGCATTCATACATGCTTGGCTTTGCATGGCCTCTTCGTCCTCATCTCCGTGTTCTCGTTCCTTCCATTCGATTGCCATTCTGGCTGTTTATCTGCATTCACATGGTCCAAAACCCCTTATTAGATCTTTTGTGAGCTTCAAAATTCAAGAAATTTGGCATAAATAGTAGAATTTTAGGCGGAAATTTGGGTTCCGCCGCTGGCGCGACTGTTTTGTTGACAGTCGCGCCATGTGGCGCGGGCCCTTTGGTAAAAAGAGCTCAGTGGCGCGGGTCCGTGCCCGATACCCGCGCCACTTGGCCCGGCCCTAAAATTTCAAAGGTGCCCTTACAGAGCTGATTTCTAAGGGGAAATCATTAAAAATGCATGAAAAGAAAGAGAAAAGGAGCGCCTCTTACCTGTCACAGACGAGACGCTGAATAGTTGCCTGGATTGGTCGCAATCACCGTCAGAAGATTCTGCTCCAAATGGACCACTGTTGCTCTCCACAAGGTAAATAGTAAAAAGTAATTTTATTTTTTACCATTGGACATATTTATAACTTTTCGACGTTAAATGAGCTTTAAAAGTTATTTTTTGTCAAATATTTGCATGTATTATGTCGAAAATGGATTTTACGCTTGTTGGGTATGTGCAGCGGCAGGTTTTTGCGACTTAAAAAGGTGGAAACGAGTTGTATTTTATACTTTTTCGGACTCGGTAAATACACGAAAAAGTCACTCTGGAGTCATCTTTCAGCTCTTTTCTGACTCTCTAAATATGAAAAGATCGCCGAGGCCCTTGTCGTTTCGATCTCGTTAAAATGGACACGAATCGACATCCACCCAGTATAAGTTTAACCCTTTTTTCGGGCTGGGATGGATTGATTACGAAAAAGGAATACCCTAGCCTATCGCGACTAGGAGGTTTTCCCGGATATTGTTTTCTACCTTTTCGGATCTGGGGAACTATTTACGAAAAGGGACCCGTGGAGTTTTCTTTTCCGCTGTCTTTTCAAACTCTCTAAACATGAAAAGACGCCGAGTTCTTCCTTTGTCAGACTCGTTAAACCCTGATGACATTGGATTCCGTCGAAATGACGTTCTCCGAGTTTCTCCTTCCTAGAACTCGTTAAATGCACTAGGATGGATTCGTCCGAAGGGCGGACTTATATCACAAGCATATGCTATCCCCTTCAAGCTTGTTATCAAAAATAATTGGGGTACTCGCCAGAAATGGTGGGGGAAAAATGGAACCATCGTCATTGTTGTCGGCAGTATGTCGCTCTTGAACATGGCACTTGTCTGCATTCGTGTCGGGTTGGGGACATCTCATCTCGTCGCTTCACTTTGCTTCCATGGGTTTGGGTAATCTCTTTTGACCTCTCATCTGTTCACTGCCTCGTCGCCATGACCTTTGATCTGTTGATGTCAAATACTGCCAAGTCCATTGTCGTGCCGTTCATATGTTCAAGAGAAGTTGGCCTCTGCAAATATCAACCTTCCTCTGTTTCTCATATGCTCCTGATTCGCAACAAAACATTATGTTTCTCTGTCTCGTGTCGATGATGTGGGAATCATTATGGCCCACCTTCGATCAAGGTCACTTCCTGTCGACTTCAACTCATTATCCAGGAAGTTGGTCTAGAGACTCTTGATGGTACCTTGGAGCCTGCATGCCTTAATGGCAGGTTCGTCGCATTCGACGAGAGGTTTTCATTATTGGCCTCCGATCGGATGATTCTGCGGGTGTTCGACGTCAGCTCATTTATTCACACGCCGTAGATTGTACCTGTAGTACCTTGAGGACCATCGTCATTATTGGTGGTTTTTCTCGCGTCTGTTAACGGCTTTCATTATTGGCTGGTAATCAGACGATGTTCTTACATGTTCGACATCAGCTCACACATTCGCATGCTAGAACTTGTACTTATTTGGGTCGAGATGGAGCGCAAGACCCTGGATTGTGTCTGTTGTAATCCAGGCTGCGATTGTGGATTTTTATCATTATGTACATGACTCACTGATTGGATGGATGCGACCATACCCGAGTCTATTTTTTTGATCTTAGTTGGATGGCTGCGCCCATACCCTGGATCCAGATTATAGCATACTCTGTTCGGATGGCTGCGTCCATACCATATATATACATCATGTACTTGAGATATCAGTTGTATCTTTCTGTGCAGGTTTTCCGACGGCGGGCCTTCAGTTGGACATGTTCTCGTAAAGAATTTCACCCCTCTCTCTCTCGGGCCTCATGCTTTAGGGGGCATCTGTTACACAGCAATTTGTCACCGTCCCTACCATTCCCCGTCCCGCACAATGGAGGACCCATTATGTGACCTGTGAACACTGTCATGCCTTGAAAACATCATCAATGCATCCCTCTGAGTATGAGCTTCATTTCCCCTTGAGACATCTCCTTGCAAATCCATGAAAAACAGCTCTTTTTGCATTGGCGCGGGTAGACAGTTCAGTACTCGCGCCACTCAGGGAAATCCTGTAAAGAGGTCGCGCCACTTGGCGCTCTGTCATAGAGCAGCAATCGCGCCACCCATTTTAGGGACTGTTTTTTAAATATGGATGGCGGAAGTTGAGTTCAAACAAACTCACAACCATCGCCTATCTTGAGTTGGGAGGTTTGACTGCGGGAGTTCTATGGAAGGGAAGTGGTTTTTCCACCTTCTATGGAACCTTCCTTGTTGATAAGGCCAATCCCATAATAATAGGGATCCCAACTCCCTCCTTCCCCATCTATAAAAGCTTGCTCAGATCCATGGCAAGCTAGTCTTGAAGTGCTGAAGCTTTGCATCTCCCTATTCCCAAGCGCCTTTGTGCTGAAAAGAATCCCTTCTTTCCCTTAAGGCCCATTCAAGCGAGGAGACCATTGTTACGAGACTCTGGAGAGGTTTCCCTTTCCTTGGCGAGCTTTGCGAGACGTGGACGACCGGAGACCCGTTCGAAGGAAGCTGCGACGTCAGAACTTGGTTGTAACTTCTATTCGTTTATCATTTTGATAGATGACTATGATTATGGTTCCACTCCGTTTTCCATCATGTTAATGCGAGTTATATCTTTTCTGACCGATGTTTAGTTACGTATGCTGGTTCCTATGCTTGTATCTGTTCGTTTCTTCTGTGTGCAGGTGTTCATCCGCGGAGATCGCGGAAGGATTGTGATCTGCCAGGGCTGAAGGATGGGGACATCTCTTCTTCAGATCTAGCATTGGAATCCACGTAGGCTCTTATCCCAAGTCTTTCATTCGTAACTAGGAGCTTGCGTCATAGCATTGTTTGTTTGTTGCTAGACCCCTGCTGGGCTAGTAGGGATCGCCTCTGTCCGCAGAGGGGATTTACCTCCTCAACAAATTGGCGACTCCGCTGGGGACCGTCCGGTTTTCCTTGTCCCGTTTACGATTGGTTCGCTTTGATCGTTTCTCCTTGCTTGATGAACCTTCTGGGTTGGATTCTTTCACTATTTTAGCTTCTTGGTTTGCTTAGCTTGTATTGGTCTGCTTTCAGATTAGCTTGTTTTTTATTTTTTATTGAAGAACTCGACTGGCGCGGGTTTTAACCCGACAGTCGCGCCACTTGGCGCCTGTTGCATTTGTCTGTCTCGCGCCAATCGGCCTCTGGCGCCAGTTTCAAGGCCACAGTCGCGCCACCCCTGTGACTTTTTTGAGTTTCTTCATTTTTTGGCTTTCTGAGCTTGACCAGTCCTTTTCTTCTTGATTTTCTGATTGTCTGAGTGTGTTGGAGTCTTGTTTGACTGGAATTCACCGCTATCCTTTGGTTGTTTGCCTCTGTCTATCGATTTCACGATTTGAGCCCTAGGGCATCTAGTGGCTTAGTGAATCGAGCCCTCCATTGGGAGTTTTGGTGTTCTGATTGTCCTGTCAACTCGTTGATTGATTCTCCACGCTCTCTTACCAGTCTTTGATTGTTTTCCTACGTCTTTTGAGTGATTGTTCATTCCTTCATTCAGAATTCGTTTGCCTTGCTTTGGACCCAGATCACACGGTCCATCGGGAGTTTTCAAGTCTTTCTTTGCTTTGAGGGACTTTGGGTCGATTTAGAGATTTGGTTGCTTGCTTCGTTGAGTGAATGTTGTTTGCTTCGCTCTCTTAGATATCATTTCTCAAATTGTTCCTTTTGTTTTCAGTGCGCATTAGCCATTAAACATTGAAAATCAAAAAAAAAAATATATAATCTCTTTTGCTTTTGTTAAATTAGTGCAAATTGTGATCTTTTCCATATTGCTAGTGATTAGTGTTTGAATGAAAAGTGTGCAATTGCATTAGTTGCATTAGAGATATTCTTGTTTGTATTCCATTCATTTCGTTTGTATAAAAGCTCTCAACTCTCATTTAACTAGTTTTCATCGAACGAAATGTTGCACTGTGGCATATAGCTTGCATTTAGGAGTCTTTCGAGACACTACATACGATAGGGCCTGGAAATTGAAACTTAATTGAAGATCAACCGTAAAATTTATTCAATTAACCTAAGGCAACATTGGAACTTAACGCAACATATTTAGAAGGTCTAGGCTAGAGACGTGTTCCGGCGTCGTTAAACCTAGCAGCTGTCGTTCGCCTATTGGCTTTAGACAGCGCTAGTACGGACTTGCGCTCCCCGTACCGTCGCGTATATAAAGGGAGACCCCTATAGGCTTTCAATCCTTTATCCACAGGAAGCTGAGTCTGCCGCCTTTTACCCGTGATACACCGAACACAGCATTCGGGGAGACTACCTGCACGTACGGAAAGTCCTTGGTCGATTTCTGTTTCATTTTTTGAAACCAAGGTGTATATTGCAGTTCACGGATATCTGGTACACCCTTTGTGCCTAGTTTTTCCTGAGCAGTCATTTGGTCTTTTCTGACTCCTTAAACTTGAAAAGACCGTCAAGCGCTTGTCCTTTCACGCTTGTGTCAACTCTGAAAGAGATAGAGTCATCTTTTTATCGTTTCTCGACTCTTAAAACATGAAACGGTAGAATTTGTTTATTTTCCAATGTGGTAAAATCAATCTCCCACGATAAACACACCCATTTAGATATTGCTTGTGACTGTTTGATCGTGTGTCTTAACTCGTTTTCAGCCCGTGTGTGTGTGTGCTCTCTTCTTCTAGTCTTTGGTCACGGTGGCGGAACCCTCGGTTTCGTCTACTGGTAGTCCTTACACGGACGATTCTTCAGAGGCTTCTGAGCCTTCTGTTGAACCACAGCAGCCTGTTGTCTCCGAGTTCCCTGACGGGGGACCGGTCCTCGCCGAGCAACCCTTTGGAGAACCAGTTGAGTTCAACTGGCCCTTTTCGGACCCTGTGTCTGAATTGAGATTAGGAGTTGATTTCCTTTCTCTTACATCGGGTTCACCGTTTATTGATGCTGTTTTTCCTCCTAGTCCTCGCCGTCTTCTGCGTGATTTAACGGCAGGATCAACCATGAGTGATTCTGGTGAGGAAATTCCCGGGTCTGATGACTATCAGCACATCCCTCGTAGATTGTTCGAGGGAGACGAGTCTGAGCTGGCTACCACATCGTCAGCTGGTCCTTCTTTGCCACAGGGATACAGATCTCTGGGTCAGATTATCTCAGCTGCTGCCTCTATGGGAATATCATCTCCTGCTTCGAGGCCAGCTGCCACTACACCCCGGGTGTCTCCTTCGACGCCCGTCACTTCTGTTCCCGTGCGACCCACTGTTTGTGTGGCTGCCTCTTCTGCTGTTGTCTCAGCATCTGCTACTAGATCTGGGCCAACTCCCGAAGACATTTATCTAGCTACTGCTATACCGGAGAATATTTCTCCGGAGGAGTATCGGTTGTTTTTGCAACAGCCGAACGCCGGGGCTGGACAAATCCCCCAAGATCCTTACCGATCTTTCTTTTCGCACTATGCACAAGACGGCACTCCCGTGTATGGTTTCCCGGGTCAGCTTGATGAGCATGGGGACATTTTGCGTCTTCCTTCTCCTGAGGCTTATCTGTATGCTCAAGGTTTACCGTACAACCAGGCTCAGAACTTGCAGGCACAGCCTTTCCAAGGCCAACCTGCAGGCCAACCTGGCTATCTGTACGACCCGCAGGGGCAGCCCAATCAAGGCTACTCTGCGGGCCAGCAAGGGCCATTCTATAATCCTCAAGGACCATATTATAACCCTGCTGGTCAACCTGCTCAGCCTCAGCCGGGGTATCAACAGGGACCGGCCTATGGTCCTGGGGGGCAAATCCAGCCTTCTTTACCGATGCAACCGCAGTATCATGTTGTCTCTAACGTTGCATATCAGCCAGGACCACTTTATGGTTCTGCTTCAGGTCAAACTGGTTTCCAGCAAGCACCTGGTCCTGTTCCACCACCAGGCCAACCGGGTCATCCGGCACAACCTGGTGTCCCGCCTCCAGGCCAACCGACTTATTCGGTGCAACCTGGGGCTCACTTACAACCAGGTCAGCCTGCGCAACCAGCGCCGCCTGTCTATCCGGGCCAACCTGTTCATTCAGGACCGCCCCCTCATTCGGGCCAACCTGTTCATTCAGGGCCGCCCCCTCACTCGGGTCAACCTGTTCATTCAGGGCAGCCCTCTCATTCTGTTCACTCTGCTCAGCAGCCTGCTCATTCAATGCCGCAGCCAAATCAACAGCTGTGCCCTACGTACCAGGCTCCGCAGGGTTCCACTTATCAGCAGTCTACTCATCCTCAGAGTGGTTATTATCCTCATGGTCAATCTCAACCGAACTATAACCACTCTGGAGGCTCTTAGTATCAACCTCCTCCACCCGGTTCTAACTATGCTCAGCAGCCGAATCCAAATGCTGCTTATACGGGGCAAACGCCTAATCAGGGCCTGAACCCTGGTTATCAAGCCCCACACAATGGTTACCAGCAACCAAATCAGTCTGGCTATACGAATTATGCCCCTCACAGTCAGAATCCTACGGGACAGAACCCATGGGGGCAGGGATATTCACAACCATCGTGGAGCATGGGTACCGGACCTTATTCTGGGACTGGCATGGGAATTAACCCTCCATTGCCGCTCCTGGCTACCTTGGATCTACCGGACGTTTCGAAGTTGACCAATGATCCGATTGCTCATAATCCATATTGGCCCCCGGTTCCGACCAAGATACCAGGTGACTGTCCCAAGTTTGAGGGTAAATCTGGCGAAGACCCCCAGGCGCATGTGATGACGTATCACCTCTGGTGTTTGTCTAACTCTTGGACTGACGATTCGGTTCGTGTGCGTCTTTTCCAGCGTACTTTAACAGGAGCTGCTGCTAAGTGGTACATAGAGCTATCCCGTGGTATTTTTCAGGATTTCAACTCGTTAGCTATGGCTTTCCTCACACATTTCCAGTTACCAGTCCGGTATGAGACTGGGACGCACCTCCTGTCTTCCCTGAAGCAGGACTCGGCCACTCACATCTCGTATCACATCCATGAGTGGCGGCGCCGTCGTCGACTGATCAAGTTTCACATACCTGATCAGATTTTGACTCACTGGTTCACAACCTCCTTTGTGAATAAAATCGCTCAGGATATCGCGATGGGAGCGTGTGTGACGGAGGAACAAGCTATCGCGCGTGCCCAGTACCTGGATCTTGTTTATTCGCAATCTGGCACGCTTTATGACATCCTTCCTGATGCTCCACGGCCCGGAGCCAAAAAGGCCCCGCCTACCCCTACGGTGGATGGTGTCATTGGTTCCGTTTCTCAAAATTCGAAGAAGTCTTCGAATGGGAAGCAGAAGGCCAATTCTTCCAACAATACCTCTGCTAATCCCGCCTCATCCGATTCTGGTAAAACCGCGGAGGTAAATGCCGTTCAGGCCAATCCTGCGGACAAGTCCTCCAAGGGGAAGAAGAAGGGCAAAGGCAAATCAAAATCTGATGCCCCAAAACCGGAATCTAAATCTCGATCTGAGGATGGCTCACAACGTAAGCCGAAATTTCCTTGCCTCATCCGTGAAGGTGACCATTACACTAAAGATTGTCCAAGACGATCCGAAGTCAGTCAACTTCTTAAAGGCTCAAAGGGAACTCCGGCTGTTTTAAAAGAGCCATTTCCATCTCCGCAGACCCAGATGGTCGAACAAGGTTCATCATCTGCACCGTTTGGGTCTCAGGTTTTCATGATGAAGACTAATGCACCTATCACTATCGCTACGAGATCGAAGGATTACAATAATCAGCAGCAGGCACCCGGGAAGGCAGTGGCGGAAGGACCGCCTCCCCCACCTGCTTCTGGTTCATTGGAAATTGAGAAGCCGACTCTCGAACCCGTTGTGAAGCCACCTCCCAAGGGTGTTCTTCGGAGATCCTCTTATAATCCAAACGCTCGTGCCGCTCAACATTACAATATTGTTGAGGATCTGGCACAGGCGCCATGTGCCATGTCTGCACTTGAGGTTCTTCAGAGTTGTCCTTCACAACGGAAGGCTTTATTGTCTGCCATCGGTGGTATCGATCCCGCCGACTCGAGCCTTCTCACCTTTGATCTGGAGAATTTTACTCCCCGGCTTCCACATCAAATTGCTTTGATCATTCAAGTCGGGATTAATGGTCTGAACGTTCACAGAGCCGTCGTAGATGAGGGTGCATCTACTTGCGTTATGTCCTCCGCTTGTTGGAAGGCCATCGGCTCTCCAACTTTGTCGTCATCTCCCAATGCCCTTGAGGCATTTGATGGTCGGGAATCTAAACCCCTGGGAGTTCTCGAGAGTCTTGCGATTACATTACAAGGAAAAAATGTCAACGTAGAAGTAGAAGTAGTTGACGCTAAACTCAACTACAATATACTTCTTGGCCGCAGCTGGACCCATGCCATGCTCTGCGTGCCGTCTACTGTCTTTCGATTCATCAAGTTCCCTCACGAGGGAAAGATTGTCACAGTAGACCAGTTGTCATTTTTTACCTCGAGCTCCGAGAACAACGTGCCGTATGTGGATCAAATTCCGAATCCCCCAGACAGCATAGGACCCGGTCTCTTCAAAGACCCAGTCCTCATGGGTATTTTCCCTGCACCGCCACCGAATACCGCTCAAGTTAATATGTTGTCCAGGACTGATGACCCCTGGCTGATTCCTACACCTGAGCAGGTATATGAGTTTGGAGAGTCCATGCCTTTAACGCCAGTAGAGATCAGCTACTGTGAGATTGTTGCTGCATCGGACCCTCCACCTCCTCAGCATGCTCCGATGAGCATGGCTCTTGACGTCTACTCACAATCCCCCTGGCTTGGTCAAGCTGATTCGCCTGATCCTCTTAGAGAGACTTTCCCCTCAGATGAGGCGATCATTGAAACTATGTCTCTTGAGGAGCTACCCTGGGGCGATGGGCATCATCGTTCCTCGTTTATGCCTAGCTCGGGGGCAATGACTGACTGTCTCGAGCGCTATGCTACTCAGGTTCCTTCCCCTCCTCTTCAAACACCGATCTTGACGCACGAGGTCTTTTCGGAGGGTAATCTGAGTAACATTACTCAAACGGTTCCCATCAACATCTCTGTTAAACCAGGGATTGTTGAGAACATTCATGTGGGTGTGACCTGTTCTCCCGAGGAGATTCAGGTCTATACGGAACTTTTCAAAGAATTCAGAGATGTTTTTGCGTGGTCCTACGAGGAAATGCCGGGAATTGATCCTAGTATTGTCTTGCACGAGATTCCAACCTATCCAGGTGCGAAACCCGTGCGCCAACGCTTGCGTCCCATGCATCCTCGGAAAGCCGCCGCTATCAAGGCAGAAGTTGAAAAACTTCTGAACGCAGGGTTTATTTATCCTATCCCCCTTACAGAATGGGTGTCCAACATCGTCCCTGTCGATAAAAAGCAGGATACCATTCGAGTCTGTGTAGATTATCGCGATATCAATCGCGCCTGTCCTAAGGACAATTATCCCACTCCGTTTATCGATCAGATTATCGACGATTGCGCCGGAAGTGAGATCTACTCCTTAATGGACGGTTTCTCAGGTTACAACCAGATTAACATTGCACCCGAGGATCAACATAAGACCACATTCATCTGTCCGTGGGGCACTTTTGCATATAAAAAACTCCCGTTCGGCTTAAAGAACGCTGGCGCCACGTTTCAACGTTCTATGTCATATGCTTTTCATGATATTCGCCATATTGTCCAGCCTTATCTGGACGACTTGCCTGCCCATTCGGGTAAGCGAGAGGATCATCCTGAACATCTTCGCCAGATATTTCTTCGCTGTAGACGCTACAACATTAGGCTCAATCCTCATAAGTGCGTCTTCTGCGTCGATTCCGGCCGTCTTTTAGGCTTTATAGTCTCGAAAGACGGAATTCGCCTCGACCCTCTGAAGGTTGAGGCCATTATAAATCTCCCGTCACCCTCCTCCCTTTATCAGTTGCAGAGTCTGCAAGGGAAAGCGAATTTTCTTAGACGCTTCATCCCGAATTACACCGAGGTGGCCAAGGGATTCACTCGTTTGTTAAAGCACAATGTTCCCTTTCATTGGGACGAAATCGCTCAAGAATCCTTTGAGAAGCTGAAGACATTGCTCGTCAATGCTCCGTTGCTTCGTCCTCCGGACTACCACCGCGACTTTACTTTGTATCTAGCCGCCGCATTAAGCACCATCGCCATGGTCTTGGTGCAAGATGACGAGAACGGTGATGAACATGTTGTTTATTACCTCTCTCGGAACCTTCTCGACCCGGAAACGCGTTATGCACATGTTGAGAAGTTGGCCTTAGCAGCCGTACACGCTGTACAGCGCTTTCGCCATTACATCCTTTTGCGCACGATAACAGTGGTTTCAGACTGTAACCCTATGACGTATATTCTTTCTAGACAATTACTAGGGGGCAAGTACTCCAAATGGATCGTCATCCTGCAGGAGTTTGATTTGGAGTTCACCACCGCCAAGTCAACTAAATCACTGGTCTTCGCGGATTTGATATGTTCTCTCCCTACAGACTCTCTTCCTGAACACTCTGAAGATCATATACCGGACGAAACGCTGTTTCTTATTGATACTCGTGATCCTTGGTACGGAGACATCATAGTGTATCTGCAGACCGCAACATTCCGGTCTGAGTTGGATAAAGCTGCACGCCGTCGGATTCGGCACCAGTCCCAACCCTACCGCATAGTAGGAGATACCCTATATCGTATTGGAGTAGATTCGGTTCTCCGACGATGCCTTACCTTGGACGAGGCTGAGAAAGTCTTGAATGAATGCCACAGTGGCGCCTGTGGTGGACACATGTCCGGATATGCCACTGCCCAAAAGATTCTGAGGGCAGGTTATTTCTGGCCTTCTATATTCAAGGATTGTATCACTACAGTCCGAAAATGCCATCCGTGCCAGATTTTCCAGCGCAAGATGCGCGCGCCGCCGTTACCTTTGCATCCCGTTATTACCGTCGGCCCTTTCGCGAAATGGGGCGTGGATTTTATGACGTGTAACCCTCACTCGGCCGGGGGGCATGCGTATATCATTGTCGCCGTCGACTACTTCACAAAGTGGGCCGAGGCGATGCCTACACTAGCTGCTGACGGAAGAACGGCTACTTCATTTTTATTCAACCATGTTATTGCACGATTCGGGGTCCCTCAAGCTATCGTCACTGATCACGGTACTCATTTCCGTGATTACATGATGGCGGAGCTGACAGCCGCGTTGGGTTTGCGTCACGACAGCTCAACGCCATACTACCCTCAAGCGAACGGTCAGGTTGAAGCGGTGAACAAGGTTTTGGTCACTATGCTTCAACGAAAAGTTGGGATTCATAAATCCAGTTGGCATCTCCAACTGTTCTCAGCTCTCTGGGCGTACCGAACATCTGCTAAAAGTGCAACCGGATTCACACCATTCCAACTGGTGTACGGTCTGGAAGCTACTTTGCCGGTTGAATGTGAAATTCCTTCGCTCAAATTAGCTGTGGAGCTCTTACCGGATACTTCTCCCGAGGAAGAGCGTCTTCTGTATCTCGAACGGTTGGATGAAACCCGTCGTCTAGCTTCTTTGATTATCGAAGCACAAAAGAAGAGGGTCAAATCTCATTTTGATCAATCTGTTTCTCCCCGTTCTTTCATTGAAGGAGACCTAGTCCTCTTGTACGATCAGGCACATGATAAGCTTGGTGCCGGTAAACTCCAGCCCATGTGGCACGGTCCCTATATAGTAAAACGTGTTTTGAAAATGGGGCCTACGAGCTTATAGACTACGAAGGAGTTCCATTGGCGCAGCCCAGAAATGGGCTGTACCTTAAGAAGTACTACGCTTGAAATGATTTCTTGGTGTGGTGTGTGTACATAGGTGTGTGATTGTCATTTGTGTGCATGGTGTGGTGTGCTTTGTAAACATCTTTCTGCTGATCGGGTCTTCCTGGTTGTGCAGATGTCTTTTCATCCATTTGTTGGTTTCGCTGACGGTGCCTCCCGCAGTACCAGGAATCTGTCTTCTGCAGCCTGGGTAATCTATGATCCTGCTGGTGAGTTGATCGACCTGCAAGGTGTGTGTTTAGGAAGTACCACGAACAATATCGCGGAATATAGCGCCGTGTTGGAATTATTAACCGAGGCGGTAAACGTTGGTATCCGTGAATTGCTCGTGTACCTAGATTCGCAGCTTGTAGTGTTGCAGCTGAACGGGCACTATTCGGTAAGAAACCCGTCCATTTTACGATTGTATTTGAGTATTCGATTAATGGAAAGGAATTTTGAATATATTACATATCATCATATACCCAGACATTTGAATACATTGACAGATGCAGTAGCAAATTTGGTGTTAGATAGACATTTGCGCAATTTATAAATCATCATCACATGTAAAGAAGACTCATCCAGAAATAGATATGCATATATAGATATCGAAATGTTTACATAGAAGTGTGTCACATAAAACTCAAAAATATACATAAGTGTCTTAATACATCCGGAGACACTGTGTCTCTCAAAAAATAGGTGTGGCTAAATCCTAGAGACTAATCAGCATGGTGCTCATGATAGCACGTCACTGCACGCACTAGCCGCCTCAGGATTCGGTGGAGCCGGTTTGGAACTCCCACCGTATGGCGTTGGTACTCCATCGGTACATCTGACAGTCGGGCATAGTCTGGGATCCCATGGACGATCCCCTCGAGGTTCTGAACCAGTGCCTCTCCTCCGGTGCCTTCCCCCTGGATCTCAGGGGCGAGTTGTGTCCTTCGGGAGATAGGAGACATCCCGGCTGGTCTCTCAGGTCCTACATCTGCATGCATATATAATTGTGTTTAGACAAGTGTGTGTTAACAAAAAAAAACATATAAACATAAAATCAAAATATGAGGTCTTACCCAGCTCTTCATCCTAGTGGTCTCCTTCTGGTAGCGGGAGATCTGGGTCCCCTGTAAAGTCAGTTCCCGCATAGGGCCAATCTTCCACAACGATCAGTTGGCGCCGTAACCACTTGAAGAACTCGGGCTTCCAGGACATCTGTTGCCCGCCTCCAGATCTGGGCATCAATGCTGCCCAGCGAGCCATTCTCGGCTCTCGTGGTACCGGACTCGCCACATGGGCCTCTTGGCCCTGGAAGGTTGGTATGCGTTCCAGAATGAACGATACCAAGATGGAACCATACCCAAACTGCTTCAGTTTGTTCTGTTTGCACTTTTTAAGCTGCCTTTTCATGTTGATCGTAACAGCTGTTGCCCAATCATACAGTCGGGGACCCATGCATTCTGAGGCCAGTAAGAGTTGAGTCTTTGTGGCCTCGTGCGGTGCCTGCGATCCGGCAGCCCGCGTAATGGTGTGGAGTACAACTCTCAGTGCTAGATCAGGGATGGTTGAGATGTATACCTTCTTACTCCCTGTTCCTGTTTGTGCCCCACGGCACACCCGCGCCATTACTTCTTCCATCTTTTCCCCTGATGGTCTGCTCCCAGTCAGTACAGGGATTGGACCCCTGCGGGATAATCCAGTAACAAAATAAATGTCAGTGACCTCCAATTCCAACACCTGGTCTCGTATTCTGAATACTTGGTCATTTTCATCCCAGAGATTGATCAGATATTGGAGGAGCTCAGGCTGAGCTCGTAAGCAGGGCGTGAGGAAGAACTTTTTTAAGCCACAGTCTCTCAGAGCATTCATACATGCTTGGCTTTGCATGGCCTCTTCGTCCTCATCTCCGTGTTCTCGTTCCTTCCATTCGATTGCCATTCTGACTATTTATCTGCATTCACATGGTCCAAAACCCCTTATTAGATCTTTTGTGAGCCTCAAAATTCAAGAAATTTGGTATAAATAGTAGAATTTTAGGCGGAAATTTGGGTTCCGCCGCTGGCGCGACTGTTTTGCTGACAGTCGCGCCATGTGGCGCGGGCCCTTTGGTAAAAAGAGCTCAGTGGCGCGGGTCCGTGCCCGATACCCGCGCCACTTGGCCCAGCCCTAAAAATTCAAAAGTGCCCTTACAGAGCTGATTTCTAAGGGAAAATCATTAAAAAATGCATGAAAAGAAAGAGAAGAGGAGCGCCTCTTACCTGTCACAGACGAGACGCTGAATGGTTGCCTGGATTGGTCGCAATCACCGTCAGAAGATTCTGCTCCAAATGGACCACTGTTGCTCTCCACAAGGTAAATAGTAAAAAGTAATTTCATTTTTTACCATTGGACATATTTATAACTTTTCGTCGTTAAATGAGCTTTAAAAAGTTATTTCTTATCAAATATTTGCATGTATTATGTCGAAAATGGATTTTACGCTTGTTGGGTATGTGCAGTGGCAGGTATTTGCGGCTTAAAAGATGGAAACGAGTTGTGTTTTATACTTTTTCGGACTCGGTAAATACACGAAAAAGTCACTCTGGAGTCATCTTTCAGCTCTTTTCTGACTCTCTAAATATGAAAAGATTGCCGAGGCCCTTGTCGTTTCGATCTCGTTAAAATGGACACGAATCGACATTCATCCAGTATAAGTTTAACCCTTTTTCGGGCTGGGCTGGATCGATTACGAAAAAGGAATACCCTAGCCTATCGCGACTAGGAGGTTTTCCCGGATATTGTTTTCTACCTTTTCGGATCTGGGGAACTATTTACGAAAAGGGACTAGTGGAGTTTTCTTTTCCGCCGTCTTTTCAAACTCTCTAAACATGAAAAGACGCCGAGTTCTTCCTTTGTCAGACTCGTTAAACCCTGATGACATTGGATTCCGTCGCAATGACGTTCTCCGAGTTTCTCCTTCCTAGGACTCGTTAAATGTACTAGGATGGATTCGCCCGAAGGGCGGACTTATATGACAAGCATATGGTATCCTCTTCAAGCTTGTGTAAAAATAAAGAGGTACTCGCCAGAAATGGTGGGGGAAAAATGGAACCATTGTCGTTGTCGTCGGCAGTATGTCGCTCTTGAACATGGCACTTGTCTGCATTCGTGTCGGGTTGGGGACATCTCATCTCGCTGTTTCACTTTGCTTCCATGGGTTTGGGTAATCTTTTTTGACCTCTCATCTGTTCACTGCCTCGTCGCCATGACCTTTGATCCGTTGATGTCAAATACTGCCAAGTCCATTGTCGTGCCGTTTATATGTTCAAGAGAAGTTGGCCTCTGCAAATATCAACCTTCCTCTGTTTCTCATATGATCCTGATTCGCAACAAAACATTATGTTTCTCTGTCTCGCGTCGATGATGTGGGAATCATTATGGCCCACCTTCGATCAAGGTCACTTCCTGTCGACCTCAACTCATTATCCAGGAAGTTGGTCTAGAGACTCCAGATGGTACCTTGGAGCCTGCATGCCTCAATGGCAGGTTCGTCGCATTCGACGTGAAGTTTACATCATTGACTTCCGATCGAATGATTCTGCGGGTGTTCGACGTCATCTCATTTATTCACACGCCGTAGATTGTACCTGTAGTACCTTGAGGACCATTGTCATTATTGGTGGTTTCTCTCGCGTCTGTTAACAGCTTTCATCATTGGCTGGTAATCAGGCGATGTTCTTGCATGTTCGACATCAGCTCACACATTCGCATGCTAGAACTTGTACCTATTTGGGTCGAGATGGAGCGCAAGACCCTGGATTGTGTCTGTTGTAATCCAGGCTGCGATTGTGGATTTTTATCATTATGTACATGACTCACTGATTGGATGGCTGCGACCATACCCGAGTCTATTTGTTTGATCTTAGTTGGATGGCTGCGCCCATACCCTGGATCCGGATTATAGCATACTCTGTTCGGATGGCTGCGTCCATACCATATATATACATCATATACTTGAGATATCAGTTGTATCTGTCTGTGCAGGTTTTCCGACGGCGGGCCTTCAGTTGGACATGTTCTCGTAAAGCATTTCACCCCTCTCTCTCTCGGGCCTCATGCTTTAGGGGGCATCTGTTACACAGTAATTTGTCACCGTCCTTACCATTTCCCATCCCGCACAATGGACCCATTATGTGACCTGTGAACACTGTCATGCCTTGAAAACATCATCAATGCATCCCTCTGAGTATGAGCTTCATTTCCCCTTGAGACATCTCCTTGCAAAATCCATGAAAAACAGCTCTTTTTGTATTGGCGCGGGTAGACAGTTCAATGCTCGCGCCAATCAGGGAAATCCTGTAAAGAGGTCGCGCCACTTGGCGCTCTGTCATAGAGCAGCAATCGCGCCACCCATTTTAGGGACTGTTTTTAAATATGGATGGCGGAAGTTGAGTTCAAACAAACTCACAACCATTGCCCATCTTGAGTTGGGAGGTTTGGCTGCAGGAGTTCTATGGAAGGGAAGTAGTTTTGCCACCTTCCATGGAACCTTCCTTGTTGATAGGGCCAATCCCATAATAATAGGGATCCCAACTCCCTCCTTCCCCATCTATAAAAGCCTGCTCAAATCCATGGCAAGCTAGTCTTGAAGTGTTGAAGCTTTGCATCTCCCTATTCCCAAGTGCCTTTGTGCTGTAAAGAATCCCTTCTTTCCCTTAAGGCCCATTCAAGCGAGGAGACCATTGTTACGAGACTCTGGAGAGGTTTTCCCTTTCCTTGGCGAGCTTTGCGAGACGTGGACGACCGGAGACCCGTTCGAAGGAAGTTGCGACGTCAGAACTTGGTTGTAACTTCTATTCGTTTATCATTTTAATAGATGACTATGATTATGGTTCCACTCCTTTTTCCATCATGTTAATGCGAGTTATATCTTTTCTGACCGATGTTTAGTTACGTATGCTGGTTCCTATGCTTGTATTTGTTCGTTTCTTCTATGTGCAGGTGTTCATCCGCGGAGATCGTGGAAGGATTTCGATCTGCCAGGGCTGAAGGACGGGGACATCTCTTCTTCGGATCTAGCGTTGGAATCCAGGTAGGCTCTTATCCCAAGTCTTTCATTCGTAACTAGGAGCTTGCGTCATAGCATTGTTTGTTTGTTGCTAGACCCCTGCTGGGCTAGTAGGGATCGCCTCTGTCCGCAGAGGGGATTTACCTCCTCAACACAATGCCTCCTCTCATATCCATCCACTTTCACTGGCTTGCCTGGGGTAAACATGAGTCTAGGGGATACTATGATAAGACTCAAACTCCTAGATGACCTTAAGGAAATGGAGTCTACACAACTAGACCTTACTAACCTCTTTCCGATGCCATAGGGCCCCCAAGGGCTGACCCACCCTTCCTGGACCTATGTCTTTGAGAGAACTGAGATTTTTGATGAAATTGAGCCCCAGTCTCACTCCCTTGCTAAGCCCTCCAAGCGACTAAGACCCCCAGTCACTCCCATGAGCCTGCCTGAGTGCGACTGTAGCCTTTTTATGCCAATGATATGTTAGTGACTACGAGATTTGAGGCTAAGTTCCAGGGATGGGGCTTAGCCTCTACCCATAACTCTATGAAACTTTCAAAACTCATAACAGACATGAAGACAGTGCATTTGATAACAAAATTGATCAAGGAATTAACCTAACCTTCCCTAACTGGGACTGGCATTTCGTCAAACACTTGGTAAGTATGCAACCTACAGGTCATGAATGCGAGTCTAAAAATAAGGAACAGAAAAATCATCTGAGGTTTAACAAGAAGGGTCGTTGCCTTATCACATCAACTGTTATCACCAATTAGGTCTTGCATTCGTTATTCATTCAGTTATAATTAAAAACATGAAAAGAGCCATGATTGATAATTGGCATATAACCATGCTTATAACAAGATAAATAACAATTAGAGAACAACCATTGAAGCCACATAATAGCAAGTACATTTACTTATCAAAAGCAAGAGAAACTTAGCTCTTATTAGATGTAGGGAAAATCCAACTAGGTTTGGGACTTCCACGTACCACTCGACCATAGATTGGTTGAACCAAATATTTGTATCAACCAATCACCCTCATGCCATATTCCAAGCATGAATGTGGGGTCTCATGGGATAAACCAATCTAAACACAACCAAGGGAATCCAAAGGTCAAACCACCTCCACCCTCACCATATTGTAATCTCACTTGAAACAGTTCTGAGATCACAAAACTAAATCGAGCTTAGATGCCTCAAAACTTCTTCTCCAATACCTTGAGGAATTTTCCCGTCTCCACCCTCAGGCTTTACTGTGTATCTCGCCATTACTGGTCAAGGGATTCCTAGGCCTTTGGGAATTTTTCAGAGACTACGTCATCCAAATCCAAAATATTTCGGAAATCTAAATCTCAAACCGAGAACAACCCCATCACACCATGGCTATCTATAAATGGAGATGCTAGGCTAAAATACATTGTCTACTCCAGAAATACCCATGCCAATGACAAAAAAAGAACCAAATATGAACATGTTCATACCATGCATTTCAAAACCAGCTAGGAAATCATACATGCAACTTGTTACCTACAAGTATTCCCGCTAAAGCTGCTTGATCTGAATTTTACTTGCTTGATCCTTGCTTTCATTTACTTTCATTTCCTTTCCCTACTTGTCTTTCATTTACTTGCTTACTTTCCTTCTCCTCTTGGTGCTCTTCTCCTCTCTAAGATTAATTCCAAAATTGAATTGACAAAAGGCTACCAACTGATGTTTTGAGGTCTTTTTATTGATGAGGCCTCTAATTTCTTCAATTTTCCATTATTTTCCTTCATTTTCCTCCTCACATGCAACCTGAGACCTTTCATCTTCCTTTTCTCCTAATTTCAAATATTTTCATAAAAAAATTCCAAAAATATGTTTTGTCTTTTCAAAGACTTAACGATTGCCTTTGCCAATTTCACCTTAGCCATAAACACATAAAGTGATTCCCACTAGGATATTTTTTCTCAACATTCAACTTGGAATAAGTGTCCCTTAATCGTGGTCTTAATTTTTTCTTTAATAACTTTTATTACATGAACTTTTAACTCGAGTCTATTACAGACCCCTACCCCTTAAGGGAACACCGTCCTTGGTGTTCTATGACACCTAGAACCAGCAAAATCACTAAAATCCAAAAACAGACTGCCTCTGGAGCTTTATAACTTAGATCGTTGCAGTATTTACAATAACATATTGCTCAAATAAAAACCATCATGACAAACATGACAATCATACCATTTATTGGAGCTATATAACATATCTCATTGTAGTATTTACAATAACAATCATACATATATATGTACAATATAAAAACTCAATTACCTCCACCGACAAACAATGAATGATACATAGCCCGCATTTGATCATCCATCTCCCATGTAGCTTCATCAGGCCCAAAGTGCTTCCACTACACTTTAACCTGCTTGATTGCTCTGTTCCGGAGCATGAGATGTTTCTGCTGCAATATGCACTGAGGTTCCAGCTGGATTTCTCCTTTTTGCTCCACATGCAATATAGATCAATAAATAACATGATTAACATCCTTTACATATATTTTAAGTAATGAAACATGAAAAGCGTCATGGAATTTCATTGGTCCAATCCTCCCAAGGATCTAAAATGTACCAAAATACCATGGTGCCAACTTGGCACATGATCTTATTCTCAAGGAGCTCTTCTTGGGCTTGATGCGCAAATACACATGATCCCCAACCTAAAACTCCTTAAATTCCCTGTGTTGGTTTGCATAAATTTTTTGCTTGTCCTCAGTTTCCTTTAGATTATTCTTTATAACCTTCATTTCCTATTCCATGTCTATCAACATGTCTCGTCCAATAAGTAACTTGTTCACTGGATCACTGTAGCTGATGGGAGTATTACAACTCTACCCATAAAGTGCCTCAAAATAAATCATCCTCATTGACTCCTGACAACCATTATTATAAGGAAACTTAACCAATAGAAGGTATTCCTCCCATCTCTTATGTTGATGCATGACGTGCATCCTCAGCATATCCCACAGTATCATGTTGACCCTATTTGTTTGTCCATCTGTCTGTGGATGATATGTTGTACTTAAGGCCAACTTTGTCCCCAAACCTGCAAACAAATCCTTCTGAAACTTGGAAGTGAACTTAAGCATCCCTATCTGACACAACCTTATTTGGAACACCATGCAATCTCATGATGTCCCTGGCGAATACCTGTGTTATCTCACTAGTTGAATAAGTAGTCTTCACTAGAATGAAGTGAACTACCTTTCTTAACCTGTCTACTACAACCATGATGGAATCTTGTTTCCTCGATTTCCTCGGAAGACATGTAATGAAATCCATATTGGAAATGACCTCCCATTTCCATTCCAAAATCGAAATAGCCTGAATAAACCCACTTGGATGCTTACACTTCACCTACTGACAGTCCAAAAATCCAGCCACGACCTCTACCACTTCCTTCTTCAGATTCGTCCAATAGTATAACTTAGTCAATTTTGTAAATGTATTATAATATCGTGGGTGACTTGACTATGTTTTTGCATGAAACTCCCTCAAGATAAGCTTCTTGAGTTCAATTTCATATAACACATAGACCTTGTCCCTGAATTTCACCAAGCCATTTGTCGTGAGACGATAATCCACATCCTGGTCACTTGTACCATGATGTAACCTATTCATAAGCTCCTTGTACCTGTCATCTTGTTGTCTTTCCTACAAGCACTGATCCCGTAAATCTGTCCCATATGATCTCACTACTGCAACATGGTTCAACTGCATTTTCCTATTGAGAGCATCTACAACAATTTTCTCCTTTCCCTTAATGTATTTGATCTCAAAGTCAAACTCACTAAGGGTAGCAAACCATCTAGCTTGCATGGCATTCAAATTCGGTTGGTCAAACAAATATCTCAACCCACTATGATCGCTCATAAAAACAAACCTATTGTTAAGAAGATAATGTCTACACATCTTCAAGGCATGAATAATAGTTGCCAACTCAAGATCATGTGTCACATGGTTATGCTCATGCTCATTCAGTTTCCTGGACTCATATCATATCACCTCTCCCTCCTGCATAAGGACTCCACAAAGCCCTCTCTTGCATGCATTTGTACACACTACGAACTCTTTATCCAGATCTGTAATATTTAACACTAGAACATTGGTCAACAACTGCTTCAACTACTCAAAACTAGTTGCACATTCCTTTTCCATTCAAGCTTCTTACCTTTCCTTTGCAAGGATGTAATGGGATAGGAAATGCGTGAGAAGTTCTTGATGAAATTCCTATAGTAACCTGCCAACGCCATGAATGATTCGACTCCATACACATTTCTAGGAGCTTCCCACACCATGATAGATTTTATATTTTATGGATCTACAGTTATGCCATCCTTGGAAACAACATGTCCCAAGTAATGTACCTCTGTCAGAAAGAAACTGCACTTTCTAAGCTTAGCATACAACTAATTCTCTCTTAGCAATCTCAACACTGCTACTAAATGCTCAACATGCTCTTCCTCATTCCTAGAATAAATCAAGATGTCATGAATTAATACAATAATACACTTGTCCAGATAAGGATTCAACACACTATTCATCAAGCACATAAAAGTAGTTGGAGCATTAGCCAAACCGAATGAAACTACAACAAACTCATAATTCCCATACCTGTCCTGAAGGAAGTCTTGTAGATGTCCTCTTCTTTGATGTGTACTTGATGGTATCATGATCTTAGATCAATATTTAAGGACATTTTTGCTCCCTTCAACTAATCAAACAAGTCATCAATCCTCGACAATGAGTAGTTGTTATTTATCGTCCCTTGTTCAATTGTTTGTAATCAATGCACAACCTAAGAGTACCATCATTCTTCTTCACGAACAATACTAGTGCACCCTAAGGTGATAAAATTTGCCTAATGTATCCCTTATCAAGCATTACCTTCATCTGCAACTTCAATTGTACCAACTCCAATGTGCTCATCCTGTAAGGCGCCTTTGATGCAAGTGCTTCCCCTGGTACCAACTCAATGGAAAATTCTACTTCCCTTCGAATAGGAAACTTTGGAATATATGCTAGAAACACATCTTGAAACTACTGCAAGACTGAATACCTCTTGAAGATTTATGCATCCTCAACATCCCTACCCTTGTCACTGGAAATATGAACTACAAACATCACACAACCTTTCCTGCAAAAATGCTTAGCCTTCATAGTTGTGACCATCCTCGCTGATGTAGAATTCTTCTTTCCCTGCAATATTCTCTTTTCCCCATTATCATCTAGGCAATCAATGGCCTTGTCATAACATTCTACTTTGGTCTTGTGAAGATACAACCAATAGCTACCCAAAAAAAATATTATATGATCCCAATGGCAGTACATCCAAATGTATTTTTTTAGGCATACCATTCAACTCAAATGAAGAAACCCTTACCTAGTGATGAACTCTCTTCTTAGTACCTGTATCCAACTACACCAACCAAGACTCTGCATGCACTTCTTTTCTCAAGACACACTTATCCACTAGGTAAGGATGAACCTAACTTTAATTAGATCGATGATCGATCAAAATTGAAATAACTTGATCGCAAATCTTAGCGTCAATCTCAATAATAGATGCTTGGTGGTCCACATGCTCGTTTTCCACAGCTACATAAATCTGAGGAATATTATGACCAACATCTCGAACTATCTGCGCCTCTTAAGCATTATAGATCTGACAATCCTTCTTACGATGATCTTTGCCACATATTCAACACTACGACGGTGCTCTACCACAACTCTAGTCTGCTACTCTCTAGGCTGCGACCCATGTCCCTTGTCAACCGTATTGAACTTCTTATAATTAACCATGTTTTATTTCTCACTTGCATCTTGAGGTCTTCCTCGCTTTGGTGGACACTTCCCTTTTACCTTCTCATTTCCTTTCAAGTCACGCTTAGGCTTAGATTTTTCTTTGAATGCTCATAACAATGCTTCAATTTCCAAATTGCTTCTTCTAAAGATATAGGCTCATCAAAATCTATCCAGTATCTATATCCTACTAGAAATCCACTAATGAATCTTTGTATCTTAGGCTTTTCCTCCTTGAGATATGGCACACGTCTCAACAACTCCAAGAACCTTCTAGTATACTTATCATATATCAAAGAATCCATTTGTAGCTCACTAAACTCCTTATCATTATCATTATAGTACCTCTCTGATAGGCACTTCTTCTTGAAGATCCACTCAAAGTCATCCAAAATCAAGTATTCCTCCCGAATTCCCTTGACATTCTTGACATCTTCCCACCAAATATTTTCTCTCCGTTTAAGCCTAAAGGTGGTTATATTGGCTTTCATGTTTTGTGAGTGGCTATTCAATCTGAAGAATTTGTTCATTCCAAGTAACCATGCCTCTGCATCCTCTGACTTCTTCATCTCTCCTTTGAATCTAGGAGGCTTCACTTTCTTGAATTCCTCAGGAAAATACTCCCTCCTCCTATAAGGATGATGATGGTAATGATTGCGATGTTGTATACTGGATGAGGAACTAGAGTGATGCCCGTACATACCAGTCCTCCTGTCAGGTGTATCCAGTGATATGCCACCTCTAAATGTGTCCCATCTATCCCATATGTATTTGTATTGATATCTACTACCATATGCTCCATTATTTTTCTCTTCCTACTCTTGATCGATCCTCATATCTCCCTATTTCTGCAACTTTGACAAGCTCTGAAGAATCAGTGCATTAACCTCCACCTGTTTCTCCTGAGCCCTTGCAAGTATTTCCTGAGCCTCAACCAACCTACCATTATCTGCTTTGCAACTTCTGATCTCTACCCTCAAACTCCTCAATGTATCTCTTATACTAGGAGAGTACACTTCTCCTTATTGCCCAACTTATTTGTAGGGAGAGTCACAGGAACTGTAGTCTACCATTTTTCTTGTCATATTGGATTCTCTTATTCCTTCAAGTGTACCATTTCAGATAAACCAAATAGATACCAAAATTAAATCCATAGCTCAGTGATGTTTAGGGGAGGCTTATCCCATATGTAATATCAATCCATATTAGCATGTACTTGTATAATAATAATCATATCCATGTAATGACATAACAACATAACAACACACACCATCATGCATGATCATACCAATTATATACCATGAATCCATGCATGAAAACCATAACCTTGACAACATCAGACTTTTCCCAAAGAGAACACAACCCGCTCTGATACCACCTTGTGGTATCAAATTCGACCCAAAGAGAGTGAAACTTGCTTTGATAGCACCTTGCAACAACCCCATGTCCTCTCTTTCACCAGATTTCTTGGGGTAAACATGAGATGAGGGTCTACTATGATAATACTTAACCTCCTAGATTACCTTAAGGAAATGGATTCGATGCAAATAGACCTTACTAACCTCTTTTTGATGCCACAAGGCCCCCAAGGGTTGACCCAACCTTCCTGAACCTTTGTCCCTAAGACATCTCGCCTTTTTGCTGAACTAGAGCCCTAGTCGCTCCCTTGCTAAGCCATCAAAGCTAATGAGACCCCCAGTCGCTCCCATGATCCTGCCGAAGTGAGAATGTAACCTTTTTTCTGCCAGTGATGTGCCAACGACTATGAGATTTAAAGTTATTTTCCAGGGTTGGGGCTTAGCCTCTATGAAAATTTCAGAACCCATAACAGACATGAATACAATAATTTTGATAAAATAATCTTGATCAAGGATTTAACCTAATCTTCCCCAAATGGGACTGAAATTTCGTCAAACATTTGGTAAGTATGCAACCTACAAGTCATGAATACAAGTTTGAACATAAGGAGAATAAAACTAATATGAGGTTTAACAAGAAAGTTCATTTCCTTCTCACATTAATGTTTATAACACCAATTAGGTATTACATTCGTTATTCATTCAGTTACAATTAAAAACATGAAAAGAGCCATGACTGAGAACTGTCATATAACCATGCTTATAACCAAGTAAATAACAATGAGAGAATATTCATTAAAGCCATATAATAATAAGTACACTTACTTAACGAAAGTAAGGGAAACTTAGCTCTTATTAGACGTAGGGAAAATTCAACCAGGTTCGCGACTTCCACATACCACTCAACTATAGATTGGTTGAACCAAATATTTCTTTCAAGCAATCACCCCCGTGCCATATTCCAAGCATGAATGTGGGATATAATGGGATAAACCAATCTGAAAACAACCAAGGGAATCCACAGGTTAAAAAACCTCCACCCTCACCATACTATGATCTCACCTGAATCAGTGTTGAGATCACAAAACAAAATGGAGCTTGGAAGCCTCATAATTTCTTCTCCAATACCTTGACAAATTTTTCTGTCTCCATCCTTAGTATTTACCATGTATCCCGCCATTACTGGTAAAGTGACTCCTAGGCCTTTAGGAATTTTCCTTAGACCACCTCACCTAGATCCAAAATCTTCTAACAGTCCAAAGCCTAAACCGAGAACAAACACAAAGCAATGATAACAAAAGAACAAAATACCAACATGCACATACCATGGATGTCAAAAACAACTAGAAAATCATACATGCAACCTATTACCTGCAATTATTCGCACTAAAGCTGCTTGATCTGAATTTTCGTTGCTTGATACTTTCTTTCCTTTCCTTGCTTATCATTCGTTTACTTGCTTTCTTTCCTTCACCTCTTGGTTCTCTTCTCCTCTCTAAGACTAATTCCGAAAATTGAGCTGGAAAAAGGCTACCAACAAATTCTTTGAGGTCTTTTTATTGATGAGGCCTCTAATTTCTTCAATTTTCCATTATTTTCCTCCTCACATGCAACCTGTGACCTTTCACATTCCTTTTCTCCTAATTTCCATTATTTTCATAAATAAATTCCAAAAATACTTTTTGCCTTTTTAAAGCCTTAGACATTTCCTTTGCCAATTTCCCCTTAGCCATAAAAACATCAAGTGATGCCCACTAGTATATTTTTCCCAACTTTCAACTTGGAATAAGTATCCCTTAACCATGGTCTTATTTTTCCATTATTAACTTTTATTACATGAACATTTAACTTAGGGCTGTTACACACAGGCCTTTAGTCGCACACACAATTTTTCCTCCATGCAGCTACAACCAAGATTTCTTAGTTAAGAGACTATAGCTCGAAGCCCGTGTTCCGAATTTTCAAGGCTAGCTACAGACAAGCTGCCCAGAACTATCCAAAACTTTACAATATTACCTTAATCATCTGTAGAATTCTTCATTCACGGTTCTTGACTAAACTCCTACTCAAACTTTCCAAATACATAATAATAATTTAGACAAACACTTTGTAGACAAAGTATTTATAGGCCATAATTTCATATATGTTCACTGTTTCATTAAGTTCATCACAGAAACATCAAGAAGGCTTGTTGCCCTCTATTACTAGCTGCAACAACACACATTAGCTCATGCATTCATATAAGGTAACCAAGAGCCTATAAAACTATGGAATGGATCCATAATAAGAGCACATCAAATAATGAGAGACATATCATGCATGTAGCCGACATTTAACTAGAAAGGAACCATGACAAACCAATCATAAAATCACAAGTAAAATCAATTTTTTTGCTCATTAATCTCATCAAGAATCAACACATAATAACATATGTATAATGCCAACCAATTCAAGGAATTACACGTACCACTGAACCATATATTGAGTTGAACCAAATATTTCTTTTAGCCAATCACCTTTATGCCATGTTCCAAGCATGAATGTGAGATCTCATGAGATAAACCAAAATACAACCAAATAGGGAATCCAAAGGTTAAACCACCTCCACACTCAAGTCACAGTGATCTCACCTAAACCGGTCCATAGATCACCAAACCAACATAAGCTTGGATGCCTCAAAATTCCTTCACCATACCCTGAGGAATTTTCCTGTATCTACCCACTTATCGTGGGCTTCCCGGAGAAAACCATCTCCACCCCCAACCCTTTGGATTTTCCTGAGACCACCTCACTTGGATCTAAAATATTTTGACAATCCAAAGCTAAAACAAAAGGAAAACCACTACATCATGGATATTAGGAAATGACAAGGAAAATCTAAACACATTGTCAATCCAGGCAATCCCATGCCAATGGCAACAAAATAACCATGTAAACCAAATGCATGCACCATGCATTCGAATCGCAGTAAGGAAATCACACATGAAACTAGTCACTTGCAAAATCCTCCTATTGTAGTAGCTCTTATAATCTTCTTCTTGCGGTCCCTTGTTTTTCCTTGCTTGTTTGTGTCTAAGCGAATGCTAGAATGTCCAAGTCTGTTTAAGAGTGTGATCAAAGAGAGTGATAGAATGTGACCAAGAGAAACCAAAAGAGTGTTTGAATGTTCTCTCTCTCCTTTTATCTTATTTTCCTTTTATTTTTCCTTCATTTTCTTTTGCATGCATATTATTGTCTCTTCATATTCCTTTTCTCCTATTTTCCTTTATTTATTGAATTAATTTCCATTTATTTCCCTTTGCCTTTTTCCAATGTCAATGCCAATTTCCATAGCCAATTATTAACCACAAGTGATGCCCAATGTGATGGTTTTCCCTTCATTCAACTTGTAATATGTGTCCCATGACCTTGGTCTTATTTTTTTCCTTTATAATGCCCATTTATTACATGGAAATTTAACTTGGGGTTGTTGCAAACCCCTCCCCCTTGGGGGAACACTGTCCTTGGTGTTCTATGCCACTTAGGACAAAACCAAATTGCTAAAACCTGACACATACTGCTTACGGAGCTTTATAACACAACTTGATGCAGTATCTATAGTGACAAACTGTTGAAAACCATGACAAACATATTGCTTATTAGAACTTTATAAACACAACTTGATGCAGTATTTACAATGAAAAACTGTTAAAAAACATGAAAAACATACTTCTTATTCGAGCTTTATAAACGGAAATCGATGTAGTAATTACAATGAAACACACACACACACACACACCAAAACACATTTGCTTCCACCAACATGTAAAGAAGGATATAATGCCCGCATCTGACCAACCATCTCCCATGTAGCTTCATTGGGCCCAAAGTGCTTCCACTACACTTCAACTTTCTCTATTGCTCTATTTCCGCTGTAATATGAATTGTGGCTCTGGCTAGAACTCTACCTATGGATCCACCTGTAATACAAACCAATCAATCACATTATCAACATCTTGTACATATATTTTAAGTAATGAAAGATGGAAATCATCATGGAATCTCATTGATTGAGGCAAAGCAAGTTTATATTCCATAGGTCCCATCCTCTTGAGGATCTCAAAAGTTCCACAATACCGAGGTTCCAACATGGCACATGACCTAATCCTCAATGAGCTCTTCTCTGGCTTGATGCACAAATACACATGCTCTCCAACCTAAAAATCCTTAACTAATCTATGTTGATCCACATAACTTTTGTCTACCCTATGCTGCCTTTAAACCCCTTTTAATATCTCGCATCTCCTGCTCCATTTCTGTTAACATATCTGGTCCAATCAACACCTTGCACACTTGACCACTCCAACTGATAGGAATATTACACCTCCGTTCGTAGAGAGCCTTAAATTAACTCATGTTCAAGGATTCCTAATACTCATTGTTATAAACAAACTCCACAGTGGAATATACTCCTCCCACTTCCTCTATTAATGCATGGCATACATCCTCAACATATCCTCAAGTATCTTGTTAACCCTCTTTGTCTACCCATCTATATGCGGATCATACGTTATACTAAAATCTAGCTCTATCCCCATGTCTACAAACAATTCCTTCCAAAACTTGGAAGTGAATTTGACATCTCTATATGAAATAATATTCTTGGGAACTCCATGCAACCTTAGTATCTCCCTCATGGATATCTCAACCACTTCACTCGCTGAATTTGTAGACTTCCCCACAATGAAGTGAGCTTCCTTGCTCAAATTTTCAACCACAACCATGAGGGATTCATGCTCCCTCGATGTCCTAAGGAATCCTATAATGACATCAATGGAAATGACCTCCCATTTCTATTATGGAATTAAAAGGTTTCAATAGACTAGTTGGATGCTTGCATTCATCTTTCACTTGCTGACAATCCAAACACTTGACAATAAAATCAAACACCTATTTCTTCAAATTGGGCCAATAATATAACTTCTTAACAATTCTCAAAGTCTTATGGTATCATGGGTGGCCTAAATATGGATTGACATGAAATTCTAACAAAATAAATTTTTTGAATTCACCACTGTCAAGCACATAGATCCTGCTCCTGAATATAACCAAGCCACATATTTTGAGGCGATAATCCTGATCCTTATCACCCTCCCCTCTCTACTATAATATTTGCTTCAACTATTAGTACTTCTCATCATGTTTCCCTACATGTAAGATCCACTCCTTCAAATCTATCCCATAAGATCTCATAGCTGAAATATGATTCACCTATAATTTATTATTGAGTTCATCTGCAACCTGACTCTCTTTACCTTTGATGTACCTGATAAGTAGCCAACCATCTCGCTTGCCTTGCGTTCATATTGGCTTGGTCAAACAAGTACCTTAGATCATTGTGATCACTCTTTAAGACGGACCTCCTATCAAGGATATAATGTCTCCATGTCTTCAATGCATGAATGATAGTTTCCAACTCAACATCATGAGTCACATAATTATGTTCATGCTCATTCAAATTTCGTAATTCATAGTAAACCACTTGCCCTTCCTGCACCAGGACTCCGCCAAGTCGCTCCTTACATGTATTTATACAAACCACAAACTCCTTATCAGGATCTGTTGATCCATAAACAACTATGGATATTCCATTGAACAGTTCGTAACAACAAATCTGATAATAATATATTAAAATACTGAAATTTTACACTATTACAGTTTTATTAAAATTATATATTTGTATATTTAACTATAATTAGTGCATGCATGCGAATGGAAATTATGTGTAAAAGTATAGAATGACAAAATAAGGTCACACACACATAAGACACTGATCCGAATTTATGCAGGAATGCAATAATATACAGAAATAAACATAGACACAGAAATGCAGTGGAAATAAAACTTCATTTCATTAATATCAAAGAAAAAAAATATGCTTACATACATAATGGAAATAAACTAGCTAGGGCGTTGGTAGCTTATCTCTGAGAAGAGATGTGGCGGCTACAGGCCTTTGAAATATGTTACAATGAGGCTCAAAGGCTTATTATTGTTGAGAAACAATGGAAAACCCTAAACATCCAAAAACCTAACCGTAGGAGATGAAGCACCAAAAATGTGGGCCTCGTTTGGGTAAATTGGTACATCAATCTTCCCAGAGACGTAACTTTGGCATACGATCTTCCTTTGACATGCTCAATACTTCGTTTAGAATATATATCTGAGGAATACAAATTTTGACGTGAGAAACATCAAATGAATTACCATGTTGCTCTTGGTTTTCCCAAAAAATGCATTTAGGGCCTCAAAACAGCTTCAGAATTTCAGGACCCGAAAAAATGCTAAAAATAGTAAGTGGCGATGAAACTGAAAAATTGAAAGAACCAATGGTGGGGGTCCACATGGAATAGGTGGGTGGCCATTAATATCCACCTAGATCATTCCTCCCTCCTTAGGAACCTATGGTCCCCATTGCGTTGAGTTCCTCCATGAGATGAGGCAAATTCTGCTGAACTTGGTATTGGATTTGTCGAAGATGTCATGGAACTACTGGCGGACGTGTTGGATGCGTTAAATAAATTTGGTTGCTTTATCAGCCTCAGAAATTATATGTGTGGATTATTTTTGTGTGTCTGCATGAGGTATGGCAACATCAGGCGACGACGCGCTTGGGGTCAAATCAATGGAGTGCTTGACCAAACAATGTAGAGGAACCTCTGTGGGTGAGGAGAAAATGTCCTCGTATTCCTCCACAACTTTGTCCATCTGCTACTGCCGTGTAGGGGAGCCCTATTTCGAGGCTATGGTCACAATATTCTTCTTGCCTCATGGGAAAATTATAATGCAAATCAATTTCCTAGTTTGGGAAACAAGCTTACTGTGTTTTTTTGCAGTAGTCGAAAAGATGGCATGAGGTGATACTACCTCCGGTATACTGTACAAATTATTTCCCAAATTAGTAACAACAGAACAATATCGAAACTCATACACAACATGTTGCTTCCACAACTATGTTTGGCCCAATAATACATCATACACATAAAGAGGAGCAACATCACACAATACCTCATCTGTGAATGGCTTGATGTTGTACGTAAGGTGGCACTTCTCGCGGACGCTAAGAGCTCTTCCTTGGTGAAGCCACCCAATGGTATATGGGTGCGGGTATGCTATGGTCAGTAGGATGAGCCACTACACAACCTCTGCTGAAATGAGGTTCTTTTGGCTTCCGCTATCGATAAGGAATTGCAGTGGAGAACCCTTCACCCACATCTATGAATGGAAGAGGCGCTCCCCCTCCTTTGGATACTCGGGATCCTCCTTTTGGAGCTTGGTGGTGGAAATAATGGCACTGGGATCCACATCGATGATCTGCTTCACTTTGTCATATCCCTTGTCTGGTTCTGACTCAGGATCAGGACATGCATTTGATTTGGGTGCCTTTAGTTTGGCCACCAGTGACAGTTTGGTCTGACACTCATTTGTGCTGTGAATGGGGCTGTTATGAAATTCACACCACTTCCATTTGTACTTATTTTGATTTGTAGTGTTGTTTTGATTCTCCCCATTTTGGCTTTGCCCCTTGTTATGCGGTTCGAGAGCGCCTTTCCCTGGCTTTGGATTCGTAGATCCAAAGTCTCGCTTCTTCTACTTAAATTTTTGCTCGATCTTGGCGTTATAGCGATATGTCGTGCCAAGCGAGGTAATTTCGAGGAAATCCATTTCCTCTTGATTGTACTGGTGGAAACAATTGTAGTACTCGATCACCAAATGTCTCTATGAATATTTAATACCCAACTTTATGTGCAGGGTATGGAACAAATTCGTCAGTACGTGCACATCTTGATCCCTTTGTTGCCGCACTGTGGTCCATTGGATGTACTTGTCCTCATCGCTCCCCACAGGGTAATATTGTTCCTTGATGTCATCTTAGAATGAATTCCAAGTGGGTGTGGCTGAGAACAGAGAGGGTTCTCTCTCGTCCTTCTGCTCACAGTAGGTTTCCCACCAATCTTTGACATGGGGGGCAGCTTTGAGGAGTGCAAAAGTAATATTTTCTCGGTCAGAGAAATCATGGACCAAGAAATACCCTTCAACAAATTAAACCATCTATCTATGGCATATGCATCTATCTGGCCTTCAAATACAGGGATGTCGAAGTTTACCTGTACCTTGAAAGGAGAGGTGCATCCAGAGTGATTGTTGGATGTAGATGTGTCGTCAAGTGGGCATCCGTTGAAGGATCTAGACAAAGTTATCCATCATTGCATTAATTTGTTTCTCGAGGGCCTCCTTGAGCAATAATTTGATAGGATCTCCTACTCCCTCGTCTTTCTTTTCTTCCTCCATTGGAGGTCGTTGGGGTTTGCGAGGCTGATCTTGCAAGGGTTCAACCAAATTGAGCCCTTGCTCCTTATACCATGACCTCGTTGGGGACATGCAAAGAAAAATAGAGAAAGAGCAGACCAATTTGATGCCACTGATCCGAAGTTATGCAAGAATGCAATAATATAAAGAAATAAACATAAACACAGAGATGCAGTGGAAATAAAACTTCATTTCATTAATATCAAATAACAAAAATATGATTACAGACATAATGGAAATAAACTAGCTAGGGCGTTGGTAGCTTATCTCTAAGAAGAGATGTGGGGACTACAGGCGTATGAACTATGTTACAATGAGGCTCAAAGGCATATTTATTTTTTAGAAATAATGGAAAACCCTAAACATCCAAAAATTTAACCCTAGGAGATGAAACACCAAAACTGTGGGCCCCATTTGGGTAAATTGGTACATCAATATTCCCGGTACGTAACTTTGGCATATGATCTTCGTTTGATGCACTCAATACCTCGTTAGAAATATATATATAAGGACTACAACTTTGGCGTGAGCAACATCAAAGGATCTACCATGTTGCTCCCGTTTTCCCAAAAAAATGTCATTTAGGGCCTCAAAATGGCTCCGGAATTTCAGGACCCGAAAAAATGCTAAAAATAGTAAGTTGTGCTTAAATTGAAAAACTAAAAGAACCAATGGTGGGGGTCCATATGCAATAAGAGGGTGGCCACCAATATACACCTGGATCAGACACAAGATATGATTTTTGGGAACCCCTTTCGGGAGAAAAACCCAATTGGAAGGTGAGGTCGCTTCACTCTCTCTCTGTCTGGAAATATGGCTACAGGTACAAATAAGTAATGCTTGTGGCCCATGGGCTACTAAAGTGCACAAATATTCTTTGTTTGCTCTATCTCCTATCTCTCTTGGCAATCTTTGGTAAGCTATGGAACAAAATTTTCTCGAAATAATGGAATGCCTCTTCCTCCTACTAGTTGAGTTAGAACACAACCCGATAGGCTATTAGTGGTTTCTTTTGACTACATCGACTCTTAACTAAAGTTACAATATAGAATCTTTTAGAGTATTTTACATCATAATAATTTTGCTAGCCCCTTTTCCATGAATAATTGGGGTTGACGTGACATCCTCCCAAACTATAGGTATGAAAATAGGAAGGTCAACTTCTAAGAGGCTTAACTTTTGCATACAGACTCTGAATGACACGTTTGTTGTGTCATTGGAAAGATATTTGTGTAGAATAACATGAAATGGTGTTGCATTAGGAGGAAATTTTTTACCCTCAAAATCATTGTTTGATGCCTCCAAACACTCCCGGAAGGTTTCAGACCCCATTTTTCCAAATTGGGTCCCAATGGTAAAAATGGTCCCGTGAGGTGATTCCTCCACTTTTTCTACTCCAAATGCATCGATATGGATGCCAAAAAATATAATGATCCAATTTCGATCATTTTAAATATTCAAAATTGGAGCATTGGTAATCAATAAACTAATCAAATTTAGTTGCACACTCATCAGTCAATTCAAACATCTTTCCCCTTCCTTTGCAAGGATGTAATAGGATAGCCAATCTTAGAAAAATTACTCATGAATCTTCTGTAATAACCTGCTAGTCCCATGAATGATATAACTTCATCCACATTCCTTAGATTTGGCCACTCCACAATAGCCTTAATATTTTTTGGATCCACTGTTATCCCCTCCTTGGAAACAACTTGTCCCAAGTAATGATTCTTAGATTGAAGGAAGCTACACTTGATGAGATTGGAACACAACTTATGCTTTCCCAACAATCTTAATATTGATGCCATATTCTCTACAACTTGTTCCTCATTCTTTTAATATACCAATATATCATCAACAAAGACTATCACAAACTTATATAGATAAGGGTGCAATGCACTGTTCATCAAACACATGAAAGTGGTTGGAGCATTGGTAAGACCAAAAGGAACTGCCACAAACTCATAGTGCCCATACCTTGCACAAAATGTAATTTTTTAGATGTCTTCTTCTTTGATGCACACCTTATTATATATTCATCTCAGATCAATCTTTGAAAATACTGTAGCTCCCTTTAGTTGATCGAACAAATCATCCATCCACAATAATGGATACCTTATATTGATAGTCTCCTTGTTCAGTTGCTTATAATCAATTCACAATCTGAGAGTGCCATCCTTCTTCTTTACAAACAACACTGGTGCACCCCAAGGACACACACTTGGCTTTGTGTATCCCTTATCAAGCATCTCTTTAAGCAACAAATTCAATTCCACCAACTTCAGAGTGCTCATCCTATACGGTGCCTTAGATGTTGTTGTTGCTTTAGACATCAAGTCAATAGATAATTCCACCTCCCTATGGGGCACCAACTTTGGAATATTTGTAGGAAACACATCTTGAAACTCTTGCAAGAGAAGATTCTTCCTCAGGACTTCATCATCCTCATCTTGCTTCCCTTTTTCAGTGGAAACATGTACTGTAAACAATACACATCATTTTATGTGGTTGTGCTTAGCTTGCATAGTTGTCACCATTTTAACTAATGTAGGCTTCTTCTTTCCCTGTAAGACTCTCTTTTCTCCATCATAATCCAAACACTCAATGGCCTTCTCACAATAATCTACCTTGGTCCTATGAATAAATATTCAATCCATGCCCAAAAGCATGCTCTATGCACCAAAGGAAGCACATTTAGGTGTCATGTTGTAGGCATTCCATTAAGCTAAAATGCACAAGGTCTCACCCAATGGTGAACTCTTCTCTTGGTCGCTATAGCCAACTGCACCAATAACATTATGCATGCACTTATTTATTCAAATGACATTTATCCACCAGGTTAGGACTAACATAGCTATAATTAGATCCAACATCAATACAAATGGAAACAACTCTGCCGTGAAGCTTACCTTCCACATTGATAATAGATGC
This sequence comes from Pinus albicaulis, assembly GCA_034641835.2. Classification (NCBI taxonomy): domain Eukaryota; kingdom Viridiplantae; phylum Streptophyta; class Pinopsida; order Pinales; family Pinaceae; genus Pinus; species Pinus albicaulis. The sequence continues at coordinate 992,805,995 of CM076583.1, forward strand.
TCGATCATCTACCTCCCTATCATCAAGTGTTGCATAGATTTTGGGAATGCTATGACCTACATCCCCAACTATATGTGCATCCTTAGCACTATAGATTTGTGGCCTGCCACCCTGGTGTAATGGAAAATCCTTCTTGCGATGGTCTTTACCACAAATCTAACACTTCAATATTTCTCTCCCACTACCTCTATTATACTGCTCCATAGGTTGAGACCCATGTCCTTTTTCATCTGCATTGAAATTCTTATGCAAGGCGACATTTTCCTTCTTACCTGCATCTTGAGATATTCCTTGCTTCTTGGGCCATTTTCCTTTAGAATTATAGTTACCCTTCTAGTCACGCTTGAACTGAGGCTTGAACTGAGGCTTGAACTTTAAGCTCATAACAATTCTTTAACTTTATAATGAATTCCTCCAATGACTGTGGCTCATAAACTCTATCCGATCTTTGAATATTAATGAAAATCCGTTGATAAACCTTTGGATATTCATTTTCTCATCCTTGAGATAGGGCACATATCTCAACAACTATAGAAATTTGGTTGTTTATTCTTCAACTAACATGGATGATCTTATTATGAATGTTAGTTTTGTTGTGCTAATTTCATTTTAAGATTTATAATTTACTTGTTGATCTTATGCTTGTTGTACATATGTTCCTTGTTGCTTATGTGTGTTAATCAGGTAATTTAACTGAATTTTTATGAGTGAATTCAAGAGCATAAAGTATGAATTTAAAATGATGAACAACAACAACATAAAGAACAACAAACTATCATAATTGATCCATCAACACAGATTTTTGATGAAGGATTTCACCCCTCCTGGGCTACATCTCCTTGTTCCAGCTTCTATGGCTTGGGCCTCTGTATTAGCTCAATAGTGAAAAAAGTATTGTTTACATACATAAAATGCTCATGAAACATACTCCAATGAGTTCAGAATTAGAAATATATCATAAATGACTATTCACTCACTCCATTTGGCCTTCAGATGATCTAGCCATGGCCTTACTTCCTAGTGTCCATGGGCTTCAAAATTCTTCAAAGTGACAAAAACACATGTATTATTGCTCCCCCGCCTCTGAAACCTATTCCAATGTGTTCAGTGCATGCTAATCTGCTAGGAATGGCTCTTCCTGAGCCAAAATTGTTCTAAAATTGCTCAAGATATGGTTCATTAATTTTTTCCCTAGATTCCTCCTCCAAATCTGGAGAAGACTCCAGATAGCTCCGCTAAACTGGCAGGTCCATTGAAAATGGTGGCGCCTCCTAAAATTCTGCCATATTTAAGTGTGATATTAATTAATTCAATCCGTATATTAGGGGGATAAGTGGCATGCTAAGCGTAATTTGTTTGGGCGCTTAAGAATAGGCTATATGGTGGAGTCACGTGGGAGGAGGGCTGGCCCCCTCCCTTCCGCCATCGGAGTCCGCATTGAAATTTAAATAAATGTTGGCATGTATATTTTCAAGGAAAAAGGTCATGGCCCATTGGTAAGCAGTGATAATGTTTGTGGGGAGGTCACGGGTTCAATCCTGACCTCCGCCCCTGTACATATATTTTGCCACAATTTGAATCTGCGCCATCGAACTTTGGATATGAAAACATATGTGCGGACTTTGCCATATTTAAAATACGCCACTGTAAAGTATATGATACCTCAAACCTTGGATTATGCCAAACACCATAATGTTTTAACTATGGCTTATATCCAATGCGCCCTCCACCATATGTGAACTTTGGACCATGGTTAAAATAAAATATGTCACCATAGATATATATATATATATATATATATATATATATATATATATATATATATATATATAATTTGACCACCATAATTAAAATTGATCCAACCTTACCATATATTTTAAATTTGAACCTTAGCTAAATTGAAATGTGCCCACCACGTTAAAAATGAATTCAACCTTGGAGTTGGAGAGGGTCCACCATAGGGAACACGTTGCAACCCCTAGTTGGGCTTTCCTCCCACATTAAAAAAATAAATAAATAAATAAATTCGAATTCAACCTTAGGAGAACATTGGGAAATTTCACCTTCTCAAACCCAAACAGGTGAATCTTGCAGTGACACTTGTCACAGTACCATAGAGAAAAAACTGAAGAATATTCCATGCATGCTGACTGAGCTACCATGTCATCAACCTATAATTGTTCTACAATTTTTTTTTTTAAATTGCCTATTCTGAACGGTGATCAACGTGTTATAACTTCTTCATCCGAAGTTGGTTTTCGACGAAACGAGTTGCATTGGATTCTTGGTGACAAGATGGTCGTCGTCGTTTAGTTTCCAATCAATTTTGAGCACTTTCATTTTTTAGCTAAATATTGAGCCTCTGATCAATGGAACCCATCATGAGCTCATAGAATTCCCTTGCATTTCCATCACAATACCTCTTAGACAAGTACTTCTTCTTGAAGTATCTTTCAAACGCATCCCATGCCAACTTCTCTTCTCTTATGCTTCTGACATTCTTAACATCTTCCCACCAGATATACGTTTTTCCTTAGAGACTAAAGGTAGCTATCTTGAATTTCATCTTTTCTAAGTAATCACACATTCTGAAAAAATCCTTCATCCCAAGCAACCATGCTTCTGAATCTTATGATTCCTTCATTTCCCCGTCAAAAGTAGGAGTCTTGGCTTTCTTGAATACCTCTAGCAAATACCCCTTCCCACCCCTCCTATGATATTATTGGCGGTAATGGTGATGATGTCTTTCATAAGTAGAGCAAGAATAAAATCCATGCGTACCAACCCTCTTCTCAAGTGTGCTTAAGAGTATGCCACTCTGCACTATATCATAACTATCCATCCTGTACATTTTCCAAGATTGACTTCCATTTATTCCATTAGTCTTTTATTCATGTCTATCTCCATGATTGGTCCCCAACTACCCCTAGTTTTGTAAGTTTGAAAGTCTTTGAAGAATAATTGCATTAACCTCAACTTGTTATTATTGAGCTTTTGCAAGCCTTTTTTGGGATTCAATCAACCACCCATTATCTACTTTACATCTTATAATATTTTCCCTTAAAATCCTCAATGTATCTATTAGATTGAGAGAATACTCTTCTCCTTGTTGGTCGATTGACTTCTCCCATTCCATTGATTTCACTTCGGGCCTATACGAGAAATCATGTGAACTGTGATCCACCATTCTTCTCTTCATCTATGGTCTTCTATTATCCTGTAAACATGTAATGTTAGATAAACCAAATATAAGACATAATCAAAATCATACCTCAATGTATCTCAGGGGAGGCCATTACATCTACACAAGTCAGTCTAGATTAGCCAATATTTAATAATAACAACAACATATCAACATCATGCATGAATCGAGATGATAATGCAAAACTATAACAATAACTACATTCATGATAACCATAGCCATTCGCCTTTATCCCAAGGTCCAATGTTGTAAACCTTGCTTTGATGCCTCTTTATAACACCGGTATCAGAGAAAGGTTTACAGAGAACATAACTGCTCTTATACCACCCTGTAACACCCCACCCGACATTTACCCACTTTTACAAGCTCGCTAGGGTAAACATTAGCTAACTGTTACTATGCATGACCCAACATCCAAGTTCCAGTTATGGAAGTGGGGCCTAATATCTTGAACTCTATTATAACCTCCCAGGAACACTTGATCACCTAGATGTCAGAAAACATTCGCTGATCATATTTTCATAGACTAGAGCTACCTTTTTCAACCACTTCACAATCCATCTACATGCATCCATAACTTTCCACGCGGCCAAAGGCCTTCAGCCACATGCACAAGCCGTCATTCATGTCACTACAACTATAACTTCCCCCTCCCACACTTACCCAAGTTCATCGGTCCACCAAGGTAAATATGTGATGAATATTTACTATGATATGATTCAACCTCCTTGATCACCTTAACGAAGTGGAAACGACAAACCACAAAGCTTACTAACTTCCCACAGGTGCTATAGGACCCCAGAGGGCTAAACCACACTTCCAGGTGCCCAAACCCTGAGCTAACTTTCTTTTTCACTCACCTTAACTCCTAGTTGCATGCACAAGCATGCATCCGTGCGATTGTAGGCCTCCAATCGCATGCATAAGCCTACAAGGGTGTGAATTCAATCTCAATTTCACAGTTATGTGCCTGCTACCATGAAATCTATGCCACATTTTCAGGGCTAAACTCCAGGTCACTGCTTAGAACTTCATGAAACTTTCCAAAACCATAAATGACACAAGGACAAAGATTTTAACACAAAAATTAGTCGATAATTTGACCTACGAAGCCTAACCATAACAAACATTTTGTCAAACACATCATGCACATCTAATATACAGGCCATAATTACATATCTGAACATAGGGATCTCATACTTATCTGAGAATCGTTAAGAAGGTTCGATTCCCTCTCATAATAGCTACAACATCATATATTAGGTCATATATTAATTAACATTCCATTTACTAACCAAAATATGATGAGAGCCATAACTCAAGTCTGTCATAAAACCATGCTCATAACCAACATATAACTAGAGAAATATCAACGAATGGAATAACCATTAAAGCCACATAATAACAAGTACATTTACTCATAAAATACAAGAGGGGAAAAATCTCTTATTAACATATGTAAAAGCCACCCAAGTCAGGGACTTCCATGTACAACCCAACCATAGATTGGGTTGAACCAAATCTCTCTTTTAGCCAATCACCCCCGTGCCATATTACAAGCATGAATGTGGGATCTCATTGAATAAACCAAGCAAAACCAAACCAGGGCTTCCAAAGGCCAAACCACCTCAACTCTCAACTAGTGATTCCAACTCATGTTCGAACATCACTAACCATCACTAGACAAGTCTCTACCAAAGTTTTCCAGGGCCCGAGAGCATTTTTTCCAACCCAGCTTCCAAGAATAGTATCTCAACCCATAGCTACCACTAGGCTCCAGAGCGCTTGTCCAACCAAGGCTTCCAGGACTAGTAACTCAACCACAAAGAGCTCAAAAGTGTTATTCCAAACAAGGTTTCTAGGACTAGTAACTCAACCCAAGTTGTTACAGGGCTTCTAGAATGTTTATCCAACCAAGGTTTCTAGGAACTAGTAACTCAACCCACAACCATATGAAACATGAGCACCAATCAGAAAATAAAATGGAAAACCCACATCACCATGGCTATCCAGGAAATGGAAAATCTAGGAAAAACGACTATCAATCTAGGCAATCCTCCATGCCAATGACATAGCATAACCAAATAACCACATGCATGTGTCATGCATGCCAAGACTAGCAAGGAAATCATACATGCAACTCTGCACTTGCAAAGTAAACATGTTTGTAGTTGCTGATCTCATTCTTCCCTTGCATTTTCTAGCTTTTCCTTTGCCTTCTTGCTCTAAATCCAAAGTATGCCCAAAATACTCCAAGAATGCTCTAAGAAAAATCTGTGTGTAAGAGTATTAAAGGGAGAGAATAGAGAGATAGCTCCAAGCTGAAATTGACAAAAATCCAAACTGACCCTCGAAAACCTTTTTGTTATTGAGTCCTCTATTTTCTTCAATTTCCATTATTTTCCTTTATTTTCCTCCTCACATGAAACATGTGACCTTTCACCTTCCTTTTCTCCTAATTTCTATTATTTTCATAAATAAAATGCCAATTAATGCCTCTTTGCCTTTGCAAATTTCTATAGCCATTAATTAATTACCAGTGTTTCTCATTACTATGCTTTTTCCCAACATTCATCTTGGAATACGTATCCCATGACCTTGGTCTTATTTTTCCTTTATTAACTTTATTACATGGATTTTTAACAAGGGTTGTTACAAAACCCTCCCCCTTGGGGGAACACTGTCCTCGGTGTTCAATGACACACATAAAACCAACAAAACACATGCTACCCATGGAGCTTTATAACACATCTCGATGCAACATTTACGTCATATCATATCGTTGAAAACAAAACCATATCATGAACAACATTTGCTTATTGGAGCTTTATAAAACAACTCGATACAATATTTACATACATATGCATATATAGACATAACCAAACACAACATAATAGAGAAGGATACATTTTCTCAGTCAAGGAATGAAGAAGGATACATAGGCTGCATCTGATTAGCCATATCTCATGTAGCTTCATCAGGCCAAAAGTACTTCCACTGCACATTAACTTGCTTGATTTTTGCTCGATTTCAGAGCATGAGCATCTTTCGCTACAAAATTCACTAAGGTTCCAGTTGGAATTCTCCTTCGGGTTCCACCTGTAATACAAACCAGTAAATCGCATGATCATCATGTTTCACATACTTCTTAAGTATTGACACATGGAAAACATCATCTACTTTCACTATCATAGGCAGTGAAAATTGATAGGATAGTGGTCCAATCCTCTTAAGAATATTGAAAGGTCCGCAATATCGAGGTTCCAACATTGCACATGACCGAATCCTCAAGGAGATATTTTTGGTCTTGATGCACAAGTACACCTATTCTCCAACCTGAAACTCCTTAAATATCCTATGTTGATCTACATAAATCTTCTGCCTATCCTATGTCACCTTCAAATTCTTCTTGATAACCTACATTTCGTGTTCCATCTCTGGCAACATGTCTAGTCCAATTAATACCCTGTTAACTGGATCAATCCAGCTAATATGAGTATTACAACTCCGCCCATAAAGTGTCTCAAACAGACTCATCCTCAAATATTCTTCAAGGCCTACTGCAGGAAATCTGGGAGCCCGCCCCTTTATTGAGTCGAAAAAGAAGCTGGGAGGGTGATGAGGACATGGTCGATCCCAATAGTAAGGCTTGGCGCAAATACACCATGTCGAGACGCCAGCCCCAACCATACTTCAAGATTCGCGGTGGATATGAGAACTAGTTCATCCACTTAGCTCGCAACACCAACACCAATCCTCCTTAAGGGTATCATGCCAAATCTTTGCTGAATGGGGAGCAAGCCGCAACCCCTGAGCTTCCAGAAGTCACACCTCCTTATATTTCCAATGAGCCTCTAGCGGCCACCCCTCCTCAGCAAGACACTCGATAGGAGAACAAGGCCAAGACACAAACCCCAACATACAGAGCTCGTCTAACGCCACCCTCCTCTTTGTATGCTTGATGGATTGAGGAGGAAATCCCGACTGAAACTAGCTCTTAGCGGGTTTTTAAAGTTTTTTTTTTTGTTCCTTTGGTTTGGGACTTAGCCCTTTGTTTTCTAAGTACTCTTTATTTTTGTGACTATTATGTTCAGCAAAACTCGTAAGATTTTGGGGTGGCAAGGTTGGTTTCCCTTTATTGGGTAGCCCACCACCTCCCTAAACCACTGTAATTTATCTCTGTATTTTTCTACCATTAAAAGACGAATAGAATGGCACTTTACAAAAATAAAAATAAAAATAAAAATATATAACATACATATATTATGAATATATATTTTCATATTTGAATTTAGTTAATAAACATCCATCATGTCACTTGGGGAATCTTGGACAAGAAGGATTCCATTCCTTCCTCTCAACCATTAGAGATAACCGAATTTACCTATATATCTATCTATATATATCATCGATGATATGCATACCATATTAGATCCATCTTAACTCATGCGTACCAGATTAGGTCCATCTTAACTCCGCATCTACCAAGTGTAGAGAGGGATCAAATCTATTTTCCCTCTAAAAGAGGTTTGCACCTGAAATTTGATCCCTCTCGGCTCTTGGTAGATTGAGAGTTAAGATGGATATAGACCGGTTCTATTTATAAAATGAAAATATTTATGAATATCAATTTATTTATTATTTTATTAATTTTAATTAAATTATTTTAAATAAAAATATATTTATATTTAAATAAAAATTAATTTGAAAAAATATAAAAGAACTTAATTTAATTTAATTTCTCCTATGGTAATTTTAGTTTCATAATATTAAAATTTCAAAATTTTATAAAATTAAAATTTGGTTGGAACTAAATTCCATATTACAAATAAATTTAAACTATACAAAAAGTTATAAAAATAATTCCAATTTAAGAAAATGTTGTTGGACATGATTTTGGAATAGAAATTCATCATTATTCTGAATTTTATTGATCATCCCTTTTCCCTGTATAATGTTATGTCAATTTATTTATTATTTAAATTAAGATTTCACCACAAATATTTTTCGTTGGCTTCCGGTGAGAAATCCGCAAAAAACTCTATACCCAAACCTACAAATAATTATTTCCGAAACCTAGAAGTGAACTTAGCATCCTTGTCAGACACAATCTTCTTCAGTACACCATGCAACCTCACTACATCCTCGATGAATACTATTTGGAGCTCCCTTAGATTTGCGAAGGACCTTGTGAACCCTAAATACATAAAAGGGGTTTATACAATCCCCTACTCATATGGGGTTCCCTACATTTAAGAGACTTCTCGCTCCATTAATCTAAGAATTCTAGAACATGCAACAAACATCAGGAATAATCGTTCCCGTTCCTCAACTATTTCTGAACATGCGAAGAAAACTAAGCACCATGTATGCATTGAAGATTCTAAGGTCATTGCAAGATTGATTATTTCCACCATAGGAAGTTGAAAGAGGCTATTGAAATTGAGAAGCAGGCCAAAAATATCAATAGGGATGATGGTTGGAAATTAATTAAGAGTTGGGCTCCTACCCTTTCTTTGTGATTTTATTTTTATTCTATTTCTTATTTTTTTTATTCGTTTATATATAAATAATAATCATTTAATAATTCTTTTAAATTAATTCCTTTTTAATAATTTCTTAACACCAAACTAGTTTTTCAAAATCTAACCACTATTGTTAATTTTGATTCAATATTAATAATTGATATTAATTATCTAAACAAATTCTTACCTTTGACTTCATTAGTTACAATTTCCTAACTAAAAACTAGTCGTTATGGTTAGTTTTTATTAAATAATATTATATTCCAAGTGGCTAATTTTGGAACATGACCCATATCATCGCTATTTAATCCCTTGGATTGATCTATTTTTTTCACCTTGGTCATGAAGATGAACCTCATTAGTAGGTTTGAAACATCAATTAGAGAAGTATTCTATGTGATTAATCTTAAATATAGTCTCATATAAGACCCGACCATGTAGATATGTCCAATATGAACTCATACCCACTATATGATTTACCTGTATTCTTCTGCTAAGAGCATATGCAACCCTGTTTTCCTTTCCATTAATATACCCAATCTCGAAGTCAAACTCATTGATCGTGGGCAACCATCTAACTTGCTTGGCATTCAGATTCAGTTGATCAAATAAGTACCTCAATCCAATATGGTCGTTCATCAACACAAACCTCGTGCCAAGAAGATAGTGTCTCCACATTTTCAATGCATGAATGATCATTTCTAACTCAAGATCATGTGTCGGATAATTTTTCTTGTGTTCACTTAGTTTCCGTGACTCATAGCATATTACATGTCCCTCTTGCATAGGGACTCCACCAAGCCCTCTCTTGCAAGCATTTGTACACACTATAAACTCTTTGTCTTGATTTTCAATCTTTAACACTAGAGTGCTTGTCAACAACTATTTCCATTTGTTCAAAACTTTACTTGTTGCACATCCTTCTGTCCATTCAAATTTCTTACCTTTCCTTTGCAATGATTTAATGGGATAAGCAATCTGCGAAAATTTCCTGATAAACCTCCTATAATAACCCGCTAACCCTACAAAACCCTTTCCCTTTGTTTGAATCCTCGTGATTCTATAACACCTTCTACTCGGGCTTTTGAGCTTGCTACTTGTAAGTGTCGTCGAGGAAACGTGCGACCCCGCAATGTTAAATATCTACCTCCATGGGCTCTACTATAGGTTGCACTTATTCCTCAGGTTCAACCTTTGCTTAAACTATGGGCTCTTTATCCTTCTTGGAAGTGCTTGTCTTTGACTTGGGTGTCTTCCTTGGAGTAATCACATCTACATCATAACCACTCAAAAACAGGAAGGTAGCCCAATCCCTATTCAATTTCTTCAATTCTTCCATAACCAACAACTTGATTAAGCCATGATGAAATATGAATGTGTCACTGCTCTCAAGTTTTGGCTTGTACTTTGTCAGACATCTTACCTAAAATTCTAAACAGAAAGAATGTAAGATCAAGGAGTTGTTTACCTGTGAAATGGGGTAAGAGCTTGAAATGATATTGGTAGATCATGTGAAATATACCTTCACATGTAAATAATTTTGGATTACCATCAGAAGCTTTGAGTAGTTTTCCTTGAGGCGCCTCCCGTGTAGAAATTTGAATAATTGATATGTTATCCACCGGGATTCTCCCGATCACACACTATTTTATCTTCATGCACAATACAGAATCTCTTCTACCATTGATCATCACATGCGGAAATAAAATCAATTGCATGCACACATTAAAACCATAAAAATTCACACATATGAACACAGTATGTAATGGGAAAGCTTAAAGCTGAAAACCTCCAACTATCTGTATATTATATATGTCATAGAGATCATGTAACAATCATCATACAAAGCTCCTCACAAGCTCTCAATACAATCTCCAATTGCTACACACTAATCAAGCTAGATCTAGCAAAACACATGCTCCAATCTCTGCCACCTGATAGCCTGCCTCTATTGCGTAATCAATGTTGAAGAATGGCTCATAAATAACTTCGAACCACCTGGCTTGTACTGCGCAATCCTCATTGGCTTCTCCAATCACTGGTTGTTGCAAATCATGCAACAGTATAGTCACAACTGATAGTCACACTGCTCTTTCACCTATCTCTTCACTGGTCTCCACTGAAACTGTCCATGCATTGAAGTTAACTGATGTATTCTTTAATTGATTAATGAGTTTATAATTAGTGAATTAATTAATAATTAATTCACACCACTCTCACTAGTGTATCAATCAGTTAGACTAGATACAACTAGCTCAACTATGTTTAGATTAGTTAAACTGAACACAACTCCATTAACTTCTCAATCAACTCCACCAAACTCTCTCACATGAGTTCTAACTGAAGTATCCATGCAATAGCTCCACTTAACCCTTAGGAATAGCATAATTCCTCCTGTCAGCTCCTGTGCCACATCTGTGCACTTAACTGAAGTGCTCCAAGAGAATAAGATAATGTTTATAGTCCAAATATTATTAAGAGCTAATAATATTCGACATATCTATTTTTTAGACTGGCAATCTAAAAATAGATTCCGTCTATTTTTTCGACATATTCCATCTATTTTTTCTGACTTGACCAACCATCCACAAATAGTATCCTGCAACTCATAGAACATGATCCATATGTCTAAAAATAGACTTTGCGCCAAAAATATCCTGCGAGCCCACTTAGTGAAGGCGACTTCTTTCCACTAAGCTCATCATCTTGTTGCAATCTCAAAATCATGTGTATACCTGAGGTCATATAAAACCCTATATGCTCATGTTTCAGAAAATCATAACAATTATGAAGTTTTAACTTGGTTTCCTTGAACCATTCTTCTCCTGACCTCAAACTTTTTTTTGCTTGTGCAATAGTCTTAGGAGAAACTATAAAACTTAATATTCCCACCTTTGAAGCTGTGCCAACAAAGTTGACAACAAAATCCTTGGATACTTGTGCATGGTACCCCTGTAGATTTTGACAAAATCTCATACAACCAGCATTTGTGAAGCCTTGTGAAAAACTTGGATCCTCCATAACCAGTTTCAGATCCATAGGCTCATATATGACTACAAAACCTCCTTTTTTGGTCTTCTTATGTGAAGCCACGTCCTCCAATACAACGTTTCCATGCTTCAATTCTTGACAGCTGCAAAAATTGTTTAAGAAAACAAGTTGCTTGTTTGGGAGAGGTGGGAGATAACCTAAGACAACACCTATACAAGAGATTGAAGTGAAAAGTGTAGGCCCTGGATCAAGTAGCTCACAAGGATCGAAAGGCAAGTGTTGTTGCTTGAATGGATGAAGGTTAAATTAGGAAAGAAAAGTGGTAGGGAAAACAGAATGATGGTGTTGTGATGATTACCAAGCATGCAATATATCGAATGATGAATCATAACATATATTCACATGATGAAAAACTGACCTCTAACCACTGAAAATATGACAACACATTGATCCCCTCACTATTAGCAGAAAAACGCGAGTTCATAACATTTTTAGTTAGTGGAATCATGGATTCGCTACAGAACTGTCAGGTGAATCCATAGCAAAAACAGGTTGTTTTGCACAGAGAACATTGCAGACTTAGGTAAAATGTGCCACATACTAGTGTGGTATTCCAAGTTACACATGAGTGATGAATTTAGTGATACATTAGTACTAATGTGGGCATCCAATTTTTAAATAAATTGGAAAATAAATTGTAATCTTATCTCATAACAACTTGTAATAGTTAACTAAGTGTGATAGACTTAGTTAGTTCAAGAATTTCGAGTTGAGGGTCAAAGGATAGGCATGTAGAGTGATTTTATCATTTACATGGTCCAGTTGCAGTTGTGGCACTAGTGTGGTGTGAGTGCAATCAGTTAACTCAAATTAATTGAGTTAAAATCAGTTTAACTAGTTCTAACTGATTGATGAGCTAGTGGAAGATCAAGTGAATTAAAATAGATTTAATTCACAAGTAGTGATCTACCAAGTAACTAGTGGTTCAATATTAATAGATGCATGCATGTCAATTCTGATGATGACCCAGTTGAGACAAAGGTTAAAGGCAAGTAAAATATCAGTTGTATTGTTGGCGAATTGCCCGAGTGCAATTATAAATCCACAGTATGCTCATGATGGCTTACGCAGTCACGGAAGGTTGGAATTCCTATTAATATGAATTATTTTGCCTATGGATTGTGTGATCAAGGCAGGCTGAAGGTGGGCAGGAAATTGGTTATTTGTTCGTCCAATTTTTCGTAGATCAGTGTGAGACAATTGGTAGAGTGTATGAGGTTCTTGTGAGCACACATGCATTGTATTGTTTCATGATTCCTTGGTTGATTATACAAAAAAGATGGAGAGGTTTTGAGCAGTTGCTTTCCCCATGTTAATCTTGTGTTTTTCGATTGATTTAATTCTTTCTCTTAGTTGCATGTGATTGAGAGATTGTGATTTATATTACGAAAATATTGTAGAAGGATTCAATATCTTATTCTAGTACATTACATGATTGGATTGAATCCATTGGTGTAATTTCTACATGGTATCGGATTTATGTTAGAGATTTTGTACATGGTATCAGAGTGCTCGGAATCAAAATAGTGTAGAAGAAATTGAGTTTGTATTGAACAGTATTCAAATTTGCAAATACTTTCTTTGGAGCTAGAAGCGAATCAAGATGTCTTTCAAGGGCTTGAGACTTGAATATGAACTCAAGGAAAGTTTGAATTATATTGCATGGAAGGACAGGATGGAGGCAGTGTTGGAGGACAATGGGTTAAAGGAATTCATAGATAATGATATTCCCAAGCCCACAACAGCAGATGCCCAAATTCTTGATAGATGGGAGAAGAAGGTAGCATAGGCGAGGAGGATCTTGTTAGAGGGAGTTCGAGATCATATTATCTCGAGTCTCCATGGAAAGGCCACTCCATATGCTATGTGGAAGGCCTTGACAGATCTGTGTCAAAGAAGCAGTGACCACAAAAAATTTGCACTCAAGGACAAGCTTAGGAAAATAAAAATGGAGAAGGGCGACACAATCCAGAAATACTTGACCAAGTTCACTCAATGTTGAGATGAGATTGGAAGTGTTGGGATTACTGTAGCTGATGATGATGTGGTGAGCCTAGCACTTCCAGACCTTCCCAAGAGATGGCATAGTTACCAGGACTCTGTGAATGGGAGGGAGAAGTTATCAGATTGGGAACGACTATGGTCAAATTTGGTACAAGAAGAGTTTCAGCGAAATACCAGGGATGGATCCTCGTCCAAGAATGATGATGAGGAAGAATGTGCCTTGGATGGTAAGGAAAATAAGGGCAAGGGGAAGAAGTCCCATTCCAAATCTGAGATTCACAAAGAAGGCAAGAAGCATGACATTTCAAAGGTGAAATGTTTTCACTATCATGATCATGGACACGATGCCACAAATTGTCCACAAAATAAGAAGAAAAACAAGAAGGCTCTAGGAGTTGTAGCGGGTGAATCTTTGGCCTCACAGTTTGAGTTGGACTTCTCTCTCATCACATGCATGGTGTCAAATGTGATGGGATCTATGTGGTACTTGAATAGTGGAGCATCTTTCCACATGACAGGAAGCAAAGAACTCTTTAGTAGCTTGGAGGAGAAGGATCTTCAGATGCACATTGAGATGGGTGATGACAGTAGGTATAGCACTACTGAGATTGGTATAGTTACTTTCCAGAGACATTCAGGTAAAAATTTCATATTAAAATATGTCATGCATGTACCAGGCTTGAAAAATAACTTAGTTTCAGTTGCTATGTTGGAGGATCTTCGATATGATGTGGTTTTCAGCGAAGGAAAAATGTTCCTTCTTCACAAAGCCACATGACAGGTAAAGAAGTTTAGGGTTCATGTGAAGAACCTCTACAAACTTGATGTAGATGGTTGCGCAACATTGAGCAGTAAAACAGGGGAGGTGGTGACCCAAGATACAGGTGAGTTATGGCACAAGATATTGGGCCATCTACACCACAGTGCTTTGAGGGTCGTGCAACAGATTTCTACAGGTCTTCCAAAGGGTACTCTTGCAGATAGACACATGCAAGGGATGTATCATGGGGAAGTATACTAAATCCACTTTTAAGGAGAAGGATAACCGAGCAACGACAATCCTTGAGGAGTTCACTCAGACGTGTGTGGACCATTCTCTACACTTTTCACAACAAAGCATAGGTATTATGTGATTTTTGTTGATGATTTTTCTAGAAAGTGTTAGATCTTCTTTCTGCATAATAAATATTAGACGTTCTCCAAGTTTTGTTAGTTCAAAGCACTGGTAGAGAAAGATACAGGGAAGAAGTTGAAATCTCCAACGAGCGAAAATGGTGGTGAGTATATCTCTAATGAATTCAAGAACTTATGAGCCAAAGAAGGAATTCAGAGATAATGGATTGCACCTCATATCCCACAACAGAATGGGGTTGCAGAAAGAAAGAATAGAACAATTTTGGGAGCTACATGAGCTATGTTACATGATCAAGGCCTACAGTTGCATCTATGGGCAGAGGCATGCAGCACAACGATATTTGTGCAGAACCGTAGTCTTCATAGGATACTTGGAATGAGTACACCAAAGGAGGCTTTTTCAGGTAAAAAACCAGATGTTCCATATTTAAAATTTTTTGGCTCACATGTCTATTACCATGTGAAAAAAGATACTAGAAAGAAGTTAGAACCAACAAAAGTAGTTGGGATATTTTGGGGTACACCGATACTCCCAACAAATATCAGGTGTATTTGCCGGCTAACAGGATGATAGTTGTCATGAGAGATGTTAAATTTGATGAGGAGAAAGCCATGCGATTGTCCATTGAGAGGGAGCTTGACTTGCATGTAGATGAGGAACTATTAGTTCCAAAGGATGAACCTTAGGATGTGGAGCAGCTGCAAGCAGAGAATCATAGAGTGGAAAAAACCACTCATGCAGAGCCATTCACCAGAAATGGTAGGAATCGCACCATAGAGGTTGGCAGATTGATGCTAGATGCGACAGAGCATGTAGGTGCACCTACATCACAGCACAGGCAGAGAAGTTCCCCAGACAGGTATACTGGATACATGGTTCTTATGAGCGAGTGTATTGCGACAGAACCATCCTCTTTTGACGAAGCAGTGCAACAACCAACATGGGTTGATGCCATGTGTTGTATCTTAAGAGAAAATCCCTTGGTTGTGAGAGGAATGAGTGCTTAAGACATTTAAAAAGTGTGTCACATAAATGATTTTATCATGAGTTATTTGTTCTATCCCTCTGGAGACGAGTTTTCTAAAACCCTTAATGACCAAGAATAATAAAAGATTTCATAATGCCATTCACTGTTGATATCTGAAGGGAAAGAAGAACTACAGGGGAAACCCAAAGTAATATGTTGAATACACAGAGTCTACCACTTTTAAGTTTCAGAATAAATTCATGGAGAGAGAGGAAACTCGAAATAATATGTTGTAAATACATAATCTATTACTTCAAAGTTTCAACAGGAGTTTGTGAAGAGAGGGGAAACTCAAAGTAATATGTTGAATACACATAATCTAACACTTTTAAGTTTAAGAGAGAATTTGTGAAGGGGGAAGAGATCGACTGAAGGAGCGCAAATTAAGGTTATTTAACTCTTACTCATAGATGTAATTAAGAGTCTGGCTGCTACATTACTTCACTTCATTCAAAGAAGAAAAGACACAAAAAGACACAAGAAACATGAATCACCATCAACAATTGCAGGAAACTTACTGCTTCTTTCATTTACCCATCAGAAAAAATAAGTACAAAATGTAATCCCCAAGAGGTCCAGAACTCAGAACCCCTCTTCACTCTTTCTCCCTTCCCTAAATACAAACAAAAGTAGTTTTTAACTGCTCGAACTTCTTGAAACTCCTAAACTGCCTAAACTGTTAAAATGCTTATTACATTGCAATTGAGGACACCATTGTAGCCTCGATATTAACAAAGAAAACAAAATACACTTGGAATATAATCCCTTTGATAAGTCTGATTTGTTGCTGATGTGTCTCCTTCCATTTCGGTTGTGTTGTCCTAACGATCTACATAAACACATCTCCACCCAACTCTGCCCTTGCTTTTACATTTCTAACATTGTCATCATGTCACCTGCTACTCGACTCTGCCTCTTTTGCGCGTGCCTATTGTGTTTAGTCTTCTCTTCCCCTTTGCTCTACGTCGGTTCACTTACCCGAGTCTCTCTGCCCACGTTCAGGCTTTCCTCCATTATCAAGGCATTTCACTGGATTTACGTTATAATCCTCCTTCTTTCCTCCGATGTGATTTAACAGAGGAACGCCTTACCTCCGTATTTTAAGACCTTTGGAGTTCGCTTTTGAAACCACGTCGCATCCGCCCAACATCGCACTTCGCATGCCATTGTTTTTAACTTTTCCTTAGCACTTATATTTTAAAACTTGTGATGTGCGCTTATGCGATCAGGCCCCACCGCATCACGAAAATGCATTTTAAACATTACCGTGGACATATACGCAGAACAATCGTTGTAGGATCCCACAATATGGTGACCAATCACGGTGCATCGCATATCGGTGAACTTAACATATAACTTAAATGGTAAACAATATAGACACTGATGTGAAGTTGCGACGTAATCTCCATCATATATCTTCGCTAGATCCAACGGCCCCACTGTACCATCTCACACTGCCATCTCCTGTCCTTTTTGCATTGCAACCAAAATACTTTACCTTGAGAAGTTTTAATGCTAAACTCTAAACCCGCCGATGTGTGATATGCGGTGAATCGATGTGCCAACACATGGCTCTTCCCTTTATCGCATCGCAAGTTTCAATTATTACCGCATCGCAAGTTGTTTTGTTTAACTTGCGAAGTCATTAACACATAAACTCTATAATTGCCGATGCGAATTTGCATTTTGTCGGCACGTGGCCCTTCTCCTCATTGCATCGTAAGATATATTGCTTGACTTGTGATGTTATATTAGTTGTCGGTCTCTTCCCCTTCAGATCTGCAATTCGATCCTTGCCATCTGATTGCCTCCTTTGGAAATATTTTAGGTGTTTCTATCTTGGTAGATTTCTATGCTTTCTACCGTCGCCGCTCTGCAACTTCACTATCCTTCCTGATCTTTATTCAATCTTTAAAAGTGTTGATCTCTCCTGAGCTTGCGAATGAGCCTGACTCGACCTTGTCCGGTGTGCAGTGTTCTAAACGTGCCCATTGGTCTGGATCTTGAACTTTTCTACGCGTGAATAAGCCTAGCTTGAGCCCTCCTACATGCTTGTCTCTCTAATGCTCCTTTGGCTTATATTACACCTCCAATGTTGTTGCTTCCTTGATTTTGGTTCTAGTGCACCTGTGATGATAAATCCTCATTGAGCTTGTGGTTATCCTTTCGAGCATATTATAGGTCTTTTTGAAATTTTAACAAATGTTCCTCAATAACCTTGAACTGCTCAGAACCTCTCTTGACTTTTAGCTGAGTCAAATTAGGTTACAACATCTGCCTCCAATTGGGGACAACACTTTGGTAACAAAGTGCTGAGCACTCTTAGATGAACAGCCTTTAATTGGCATGGAGTCAAATATAACTTGTAGATCAGTAACCTTTATTGAGCATGGGGTCAAATAGCACTTGTAGAACAATAGCCTTCATCAGGAATGGAGTCAATTCCAAATGTGAGTTGATCCAGTATGAAATCCTCCTGAAACTTGCTACACTTTGGACTTCTTCCTTTATTCTTAAACTAAAAATACCGAAATGAAAATACTACAACTAAAAATGCTCATCTTCTGAGCTTATTTATGCACAACTCCTACATATGTATTTATGCCTGAACCCTATCAGGTGAAGCCAGCCTTCCAATGGCACCAATCCAACATCTGCATGTTAGACTTAATGCCCCCATACTGTGGAAATTTGAAAATCAAAACAGGGATGTACAATGAAAATTTTCCAGATACAGAGCTTTGCACATACCCTTGCATAAATTATTGTTGCTGACAAAAGAAAGTTGTCACATAGTCAGCCACCGAATCATAGAACCGATGAGACAAAGTTTCGACTGCCTCCTTTTCTTAAACATCCTACTGATGTAGACTTCTTTGAACAGGGAAAATTCCTTCACTTTTTGACTCCTCAATTTGAGTTTGTATGTGAGAAGATCAATTGTTGTTTGTTGCTGATAACAATTTAGGCGAGAAAGATAAATCTAAGGTTTGTTCCTCATAATGTTGATGTTCTTCATATAATGCCAATTCTCAACAAGAGTCTTCCCCCTCTTGCAAACACACCTGAGAAGCTCCACTAGTTTCTCCTCTATTCAAAAAATCATTAAAATTATGAAAATTGTAATGATCTTCTAGGCTTTCAACATGTATTTTAGTTGAAGTATCTTCCTCCTCTCCAAAAAAACTTGGCAAAAATTTGAATCCTTTTGAAGGATATTGATGGAGGATTGTGGGCAGCACCAAGGGTTTGAAAATCACCTTGGTTCCAAGCTGGAAGAAGCGGATTGCTTATGAGGTAGAATGGTATCACCCAAAGATGATGAATTCTCACCTTTATGTGCAGATCGTGACAAATTACCTTCAGGATTAGTAATGCAACAATCGTCTCTCATTTCATATTTAGGAGATGAAGTTGTGTCAAGATCAATAATACAATCGGAAGAAAAATATTCTTTCTCTAATAAAGAATGTACATTTTGGGTCTTATAATCTTCTAAGAAAATAAAGCAGGAAACAATCTTCTTGATATGCGAGGGAAAATAGACCACCAAACTAGTACTGAAAATTAAAACTTCTTTTAAAAGATTCAAACTCTGATATCTGTATTTTCCACGGTCTTGTCTCATTTTCTTTCCTGCAGAATATCTAATCTAATAAACCTTCACCAGTGGGGTCGCTAGGTGGATAATACACAACCAAATTTGTATCTAAATCTTGTTCACCATCAAGAAATATATTTCAATACCCAGGGAAAAATAACTTCATGCCTTCGTCCCTGGCAACGGCGCTAGAAAATGTTGTATCTTAAGAGACAATCCCTTGGTTGTGAAATGAATCAGTGCTTAAGACATTTAAAAAGTGTGTCACATAAATGATTTTATCACGAGGTCTTTGTTCTATCCCTCTAGAGACTAGTTTTTTAAAACCCTCAATGACCAGGAATAATAAAATATTTCATAATGCCATTCACTGTGATATCCGAATGGCAAGAAGAACTATAGGGGAAACCCAAAGTAATATGTTGAATACACAGAGTCTACCACTTTTAAATTTCAGAGGAAATTCATGGAGAGAGAGGAAACTCAAAATAATATGTTGTAAACACAGAACCTATTACTTCAAGTTTCAACAAGATTTTGTGAAGAGAGGGGAAACTCAAAGTAATATGATGAATACACATAATCTACCACTTTTAAGTTTCAGAAAGAATTTGTGAAGGGATAAGAGATGGAGTGAAGGAGCATAGATTAAGGTTATTTAACTCTTACTCACAGATGTGGTTAAGAGACCGAATGCTAAATTACTTCACTTCATTAAAAGAATAAAAGACACAAAATGGCACAAGAAACACGAATCACCATCAACAGTTTGTTGGAAATGTTGTCATTGATGGAAAAGGAGGCAGCAGAGGCAGAGAAATAGTCAAGGAGCAAAGGCAGAGGCAGAGAAACATTCAAGCAGCAGAGGCAGAGGCAAAGAATACAG